>JASAND010002415.1:0-30651 GCA_030248195.1 Trissonchulus latispiculum
TGTACGAGTGCGAATTTCACGCCAAGTACTATCGTGAACTGCAGCACGATGAATACAAGAAATGGAGCAGGCAGAAAAGGCAGAAGCAGGCAACAAAATCAACTGGAGACATCGTTGCCAGTGTTCGGGACGGGGACTTCTTTGGCTTGTTGGAGGTGGACATACAGGCCCCAAACTGGGATGTACAGCTGCGAAAGCAGTTTGAGGAATTCCCACCCATCTTCAAAAATACCGAGATTGGACTGGAGGATATTGGGCCTACGATGCGCGCATACGCAGAAGAAAACGGCCTGCTTAAGAAACCCCGACGTGCGCTAATTTCTAGCTACTTCGGGGAGAAGATCATTCTTGCCACGCCCCTCCTGAAGTACTATCTAGACTTGGGGCTGGTTGTGACCCGGGTTTATCAGGCCATCGAGTTCGAAGCTGGGAGGAACGTCTTCAGTCACTTGAAAGACGAGATCGCCCAGCACAGACGAAATGCTGATCGAGACCCAGCCATGAAAATGAAGGGAGAGCTTTGGAAATTGCTAGGAAATTCGTACTATGGCAAATGCTGCATGGACGTTGAAAAGCACGAAGATTTGCTTTTCGCGAGCCAGCGGGAAGCAGCAAGGCTTACGAATGAAGGCCGCTTTCGTGGAAAAGAGGAAATTGCCAATGGAGTCTACGAAGTGACGATGGCAAAGAAAGAGGTCATCTTCAACCTCCCGAATTTGATCGCTTTCTTTGTCTATTCCCACGCGAAGAAGCGAATGCTGGAGTTCTACTATGACTTCTTGGCAAAGGTAGTCCCGAATCATTTCCAACTGATTCAAATGGATACCGATTCCATGTACTTTGCCATGACCGGGACTAGCCTAACCGATACATCAACAAAAAGCGGCAGCTACCACGAATACGTTCGGCTCTCTGGCGATTTCCTAGCTCTCTCTGAATTCGACCAAAGAACCCCAGGTCTCTTCAAGGAAGAGTGGAAGGGAGATGGAATGATAGCCCTCTGCAGCAAAACGTATTTCGGATGGAAAAATGCTCCCAACGCAAAGCCCAAATGTTCTACCAAAGGGCTTTCAAAAAAGAACAACGTTACAAGGGAGATGTTTTGGGAGGTGCTGCAGGAAAAGGTCAAGAAGGGTGGAATCAATCGGGGCTTCATGGTGAAGCACAACGAGGTGGTAGCATACGAACAGCGCAGAGACAGTCTGTCCTATTTCTACCCTAAACGAATCGTGGCAGAAGACCACGTTTCTACCGAGCCCCTTGACATTTGAAAATTAGCTTTGACTGTACTTTGATGATGTAAATTGTATTGTATATAGTAAAAGATGCAAACTTTAGCAGCGAATAACTAAAATAATAAAAAGCAGACAATTTTACACTCATATACAATAAAATGAATCAAACCCTTACAGATATCTACTTTACTCCACGTCTAGTGGGAAGTTTAGGCGGTATTAACCCTTTACTAAGTCAAGCGAAGCATAGGAAGCTTGACATTTCTCGAGATGAGCTTGAAGAGTGGTTAGAAACTCAGGATGCTTATACTCTTCATAAACCTACTAGGCGAAGGTTTCCTAGGAATCGTTACGAAATGTCGGGAATCGACGACTTATGGCAGGCCGATCTAGCAGATATGATCTCTTTGAGCAAGTGGAATGACGGAGTCAAGTATCTATTAGTCGTGGTTGATGGGTTCTCAAAATTTGCCTGGATTGAACCTTTAAAAAACAAGAAAGGTGATACTACTAGAGATGCTATAGTTTCGGTGCTCCAAAGATCTAATCCTCGCAAACCACGAAACTTTAACACAGATTGCGGAACCGAATTTAATAATCAGTATGTGCAGGAAATGATGAAAAAGGAAGGCATAAATTTTTATGTTAGCAGAAATCCCCAAACTAAAGCAGCAATGGCAGAAAGATTGATTAGAACTTTAAAGTCACGACTATATAGATACTTGACTCATAACAACACTTGGCGCTATGTCGATGTATTGCAAGACATTGTTGATGCTTATAACCACTCAAAACATCGTAGTATAAAAATGGCACCGGTAGACGTTAATGAGGATAACGTGAAACAAGTTAAGAAAAATTTATACCCTTCTACCGGAGAAACTTTTCCAAAAAAGTTTAAGTTTAAAGTAGGTGATTTGGTTCGAATCCAGAAGGCGAAAAATGTTTTTGCTAAAGGCTACACACCAAATTGGACTGAAGAAATTTTTACAATTGTTGAAGCATTGCCAAGACGATATCCAGTTTATCGATTGAAAGATAGTAGCGGTGAAATTATTGTCGGCACTTTTTATGAGCAGGAACTTCAGAAAATTCAAAAGACGCCAGATGCCACTTATAAAATTGAGCGAATTTTAAAGAGGCGCAAGGTACGAGGAGGTACGGAGTACCTAGTTAAATGGCTTGGGTACCCTACTTCTGCAAGTAGTTGGGTTCCTGAATCAGATGTTGTAAATTTAAAATAGTGAGCGGCAGGTGTTTATGATGATTTTATACGCATATTCTAACACTACTGAGCCGGAATGGTATATTACGAATTTGCAAGGAACGGTAAATTTTAATCATTCGTTAGATTTAACCAAAATTAATCTAAAGTTTAAAAACACTGAATACACACCGGCACGTTTTCGTGGTCTTAAGTGGAAATTTCTTGCAGGTGGTAAATATGTTACATTTCTTCTATTTAGTACTGGCAAAGCTACTATAGTAGGGGCTAATCGGTTGTGTCAAGTGCATAAAGCAATTAAATATTGCACAGTACTTTTGCGTAGACTGGGTTACCCACTGATTGCCCCCACGTTTACGTTGCAGAACGTTGTCGCTTGCTGCAATGCACATCGTCACATTGATTTGACAGCGTTGGCCGAGCACGTACGTACCAAGTATAGGTTCGAACAGCTCATTGAAAGGGGAGGTGTTCGTGTGTTTCTAGCGCCAAGTGTCACCGCAAATATTTTTCATACTGGAAAAGCTATCATTACCGGCGCTAATTCAGTTGAGAATATGTTTCGCTACGCGGAAGTGGTATTCTCATTAATAAAAGACGCGGTAGTTACTAAAGATTGGACAAAAATGTCTAGCTTTAACGTGAATTTGACTATTAATACCGACTACCCTTCTGTAAATTTGCCAAAGGCACTTAAAGTGGAAGGTTTTGAAGTCGGAGTTACGAAATGTACGCTAACTAAAGGCTGGGAGAATATACCCAGTGGTGAATTCGTAGTTGATGGTGAAAAGATTAGTGTGCCTGGCGGATTCTCTGACAATGAAGCTGACTTAATAGAGAAATTAAATGAGCTATTAAGTACTGCTGACGTTAAATTAGAGCTTTCCACTGCCAATGCCGTAAAAATTATTAGCGACAAACAAGTTACAGTATCGGCCCCATTGTCTCACGTTCTGGGAATCGAAACCGGGCAGACAGTTGGTTCGAAACCAATTGATTTAGATTATATGAGACAAGTGCTTTTCGTTGTTGCTAGCTTTGTAAAGCCACAGATTGTTAATAATACTACTTTACCATTGCTGCATACATTTATGCCAAGGCAAGCAATGGCATCTACGGAATATGTTGAGTTGTTGGAAACGGAATTAACCACTTTGCGTTTTCAATTCCTCAACTTGTTGCTTCAACCTGTAAAGTTTCATGGTGGAGTCGTCGTTCTACAGCTTCACTTTAGGAAAATTAATAAATAGGAAGAAAGAATAGCATAAAGTGTAGTATATAGAGTATTACCGAAGCTAAAAATGGCATTTCGCAAACGTACAGTGCTTTTCCCTGGTGCAACTGGCACTAAAAAGCGTAGAAGAAAGTCTAGCAAAGTTGGTAAAGTTAATAAAAGGAAGCGAAAGTCTAGCACTAAACGTAAACGTAAAGTAACAAGACGCAAACGTAGACGATGAATAAAAAATCTAATTTGTTTCGAGCTTGCAGTGTCGAGTCTTTAGACTATACGACATTACCCGATGTACAGCAGGCAATTGAGTCTTCTCAAATTCTAGAAATTCCATGTTACACAAGTTTACCGCGAGATGATTTAACAAGTTTAGACTTTCGTCTTGATAAAACAGATGCTTTTATAGACTTGGATCAAACATTTTTCTACATAAAGTTACAAGTTTTGAAAAATGATAACACCGAGCTAACTGAAGATAATTTTGTTGCGCCCATAAATTTATTTGGTTATGCAATTTTCGCAAACTGCGAAATTTATATTAGCGATCAACGAATCACTACCGATCAAGTAATATTCCCTTGGCTATGCTACTTGCGCTATCTTTTATTTGAACCAAAGGATGCATTTACCCTCAAACTTATAAACTGGATTAAAGATCCAGCGGGGACTTTAAGTGTACACTACATACCGCGTTCTGCAGAGGAAACAAAAGAAGTAGCCACTACTACTACTGACCAGGTCAGTACCACTGAAAACAAGAAACCAAAACGTTATATTTTGAATTCAGCGATGGAAGAGAGACATAAACTAATTGAAAAATCCCAAAAGTTAGAACTGTTGTTACCTTTAATGAGTGACATTAGAAAATTTGGTAGGTTAATTCCTAGCCAAACGGAAATTACAATTAGATTTCTACGAACTCCTTCGTCTTTTGCACTGTTCGACCAACTAGAACGCTTAACATATAAAATTAAAGTACTAGACGCAAAACTTTATGTTCCAAGAGTGAAATTGACGCAGCCTGCCATTACGGCTTACGATAAGTTGCTAAATTCGAAAGGTTTCCACTATCCCACTACCCGATACATCGGTAAAGCCCGGGCCTTAGCGCAAAATGATCAAAACGCTGAATGGACAGTATTCACCGGTAACCTTCCCCAACGGATTTTCTTGTTTATGATTGACAGCAGTGCGTATAATGCGCAAATATTCAGCAACCCTTTTGACCTTAAGTTGTACCACTTGGGGACACTAAGCGTATACGTTAATGACCAAAGTTTACCTCAAGCAGCGAGCTTGACTTACGATAAGGACAATTTTGACAAACTCAGAGTTTTTATGTATGCCTTGATGGGTGTCACTGGAGAAAATCCAAATCTGGATTTGAGTTTGGAAGATTTTGAGGGTGGGTACGGAATTTTTGCAATAGACTGCACTAAAGATCAAGCAGCCTTTTGCGAATACAATAATCCTACACAACAAGGAAACTTGAGAGTAAAGTTGGACTTCAAGAAACCGCTTTATACAGCGGTGACACTATTGGTGATTGGAGAATTTGACACTATGCTTCATATAGATAGCTCGCGCAATCCTACTTGGACTGAATAGAAACTAATAAAAGAGCAGAGATATCACAACTTAAGAAACAATATGGCGCTTTTACAACCTTATACAATGATAGTTTCGGGTGTGACAGGTAGCGGAAAATCTGTCTTTGTGAGTAAACTTTTGGAGAATCAATCTGAGATACACAATAAACCTTTTGACAAAATTTTCTACTTGTACTCTATGTTTCAAGATCTTTATAAAGACTTGCTTAACAAAGTACCTAATATTGAAATGATTCAGGGTATACCAACAGATTTGGTAGAAACAGTAACCAGTAGCGACGGCGACACGCTGATAGTTCTTGATGATTTAATGTTTGAACTGGAAAACGATAAAAGATTGCCGGCATTATTCACGAAATGTCGTCACGCCAACTGTTCAATAATTTTGGTGTTGCAAAATTTTTATCACGAATCAAAATATCTAAGAACTATCACACGCAACGCACACTATATTGTGCTTTTCCCCAATCCCAGAGATGCTCAAATTATAAGTCGCCTAGGACAACAAATTTTCCCGAATCAACCCAAATTTCTACCAGACGCTTTTGCCCAAGCTACGTCCAAGCCTTTCGGCTACTTGCTTTTGGACTTAAAACCAACCACCGATCCACGATTTAGAGTTAAAGAAGGTATATTTCCGGGTGAACAGCATTACTTATATTTACCTAAAGGTAATAAATAGAAACTAACATCTTAAGATTCACACAAAATGTCGACAGTAGTAAAAACTAACGTTCACTTTTTGCATGTGCTCGCCGAAGCGCCTCCTAAAATTATTTCTGCGATGCTTAGTACTGCAAGGAAAAGTTTAATAAAAGCAATCTCGGAAGTAGCTCTTAACGTTGTAAATGGTAGAGTACCTCTAACGCCCCAACAGCAAAGAAAACTGAAACGATATAATAAACTGGTAGAACTTTTAACAAATAAGAAGGTACCAGATAGTCGTAAAGTTGCAATAGTCAAGAGAAATCCTCTTTTGCTAAAATTTCTGTTAGAACCCGCACTAAAGTTTCTGGAAACGTTTATATAAATGGCGCAACGAATGGTAGTGATACCGGAAACTGTGTATCAAAAATTGTTGACATCCCAAGGAAACACAACAGCTCCTCAAACTTCAACTCAGTATCAAATTGTTGAATCCAACACTGAAACATTACAAAATTTAGCGGATCTTTTACCGAAACAATACAGAAATAAAGCCAGAATTTTGCTGCACTATTTAGAAGGAAACGTAAAGTTGGATTCGTCCCAAAGGATTTTGTACCCACCTACTAATGAGAAGGGTTCACATTTGCTCGATCTAGTCAAGTATTTTGTTACACCTAATCATATTAAGCAATTAAGGCCCTTAGATGCACCAAAGTTTGCAAAATTGTTAAAAGAGCTCGGCGTCCCTAAAGCTGCAATTTCACGAACTGAAATTAATAAAAGACATAAACAAGCCGTTAAATCATACTACGAATGGATACCTTAATGGTAACTCCTGTTTCAACTCTCGGGGTTGATTGCTCTCGACTAACATTTTCTGTGTACAGCTTAACTACAAGTTGCCAAAACTTGGGCGAGAAGAATATTAGAGATTTTCTAAACTCGCTACTGCAAGCTACGGAATCAAGAGATAAGGTGGTATTTATTTTTGAAGACGAACACTTTCACTCATTCCAGACAAGTATTTTATTAAGTGGCGCTGTAAATACTACAAACTTTGCTAGACTTTTTGCAGACGATCGGTCAGTTACCGTAACATTTATACATATAAAATGTACATAAATATTATTTCACGTTGGGAAGAACGCGGTAAATTTGGAGTATTTGTATTTATTTTGATATTTATATTGAGTGTTTTGATTGTACTGTTTAAACAAGGGCAACTGTTGTTAAATGTCACTCTTGCACCCCTGCCAACACAATCAAATGCGGTAATGTGTTTCCAGAATTTTACTCGAACAAACCCAGAGGAGTATATCCCTTCAACAGGATATAGGATTCTTTGGGATAATTTAGATGCTCGTAGACTTAGAGCAAGTATTGGATTAGATATTCCAAAAGCGGATAAATTATGGGGTGCAAGAGTTGTGTATTTGTTTCGTACCTTTGATGATATACTACAAACTGTTCGTAAAGATGTTCCCCTAAAATTATTATTGATTGTTGATGAAGATTCAAAACTTTTCTATATTCGTAATTGCTTGAATGGGGCAACTGTTGTTGAAAAGTTAAGTGAATTCGATCTTGAATTTGTATTTGAACATACGTATATACAAATGCATATAGATTATCTATAGTGGCAGATGTTTTCACAGCAGGAGGTCAAATTAAAGTTAGAAAACTCTTGAAGCCAAGTTCACAGCAGGAGATTGCGGAATAAAACCGACGCCAAGTGGCAGATGTTTTCACAGCAGGAGATCGAGTGAAATTTAGAAAACTATTGAGGCCAAGTGGCAGGTGTTTCACAGCAGGAGGTCTAAACCGACGCCAAGTGATTTTGAAAGAGGGTCAATTGAAACTCAATTGAGTGAGTTAGTCTATTGTTGTCAGTCTTACAGTAAAGTTGTGTCATCATCATGCAGAACTCTGATTGTCATGAACGATTTATTCAACAACCGGATGGAGATATCTACCTATTCTTCACTGGATACTCAACCTTCTCGAACTTTTACCGGCTGCCTTTTCTCATCGATGGTCGCCTCTACCAGACTGTAGAACAATATTATCAGTCTCGGAAGGCATGGTACTTCAATGACCACGATGCTTATAAGAAGATTCTGGAATGCTGGGCACCGAGTCGGTGCAAGGAACTGGCTAAAGACATCAAGGGCTTTGATAAAGCTGAATGGAGGAAGGCTGCGGAAGATGTGATGCTAACTGCTCTAAGAGCAAAGTTTGGGCAGAACAAGGCAGCTCGGGACAAACTGGTGTCAACAGGCAGTGCAACCCTGGCCGAGGCATCTAAATACGACAAATTCTTTGGAATTGGTATGGCAATCAATGAAGATGGTGTCGAAGACAGAAGAAACTGGAAAGGACGCAACGTTCATGGCGAAAACTTGATGAAAATACGTGATGAACTCAAGTAATTGTTTTGTGTTGCCCTTGTTAACTTTGTATATAATTTGTATATAGAAAAAGTGAATGCAAAAAACAAGGAAGCATTCAGAAAATGCAGAAAAGAAAAACTGCAGGAAAAAAAAAAGCAGAAAAGAAAAACTGCAGAAAAAAAAAAGCAGAAAAGAATAACTGCAGAAGAACGCAGAAAAGAAAAAAAAAGCAGAAAAGAAAAACTGCAAAAAAAATGCAGAAAAGAAAAACTGCAAATGCAGAAAAGAAAAGCTGCAAGAAAATGAAAAAACATCCGACCTTTATGGTGCAAATGAAATCATTAATTGATAAGCAAATAGCAATAAGTAGTTTAGGTCAGCGTGAAAATCCTTTTTGGTGGGAAATGAGAATGAATCGATTAACCGCTTCTCAGTTTGGTCGAATCGCTCGTAGGAAAGGGAACCTAGAGTTTCAGACCACTAAAATGCCAGCAGCTTGTCTGGTTGGCATTAAAGAAGAGATAAATGCGAAACGAGCTTACATAAAATTTATGCAGAAGAAGTACAATGTGGATATTCGTATTTATGACGTTGGTCTCTGCGTTCCTGAATGGGCGCCTTATCTTGGTGCTTCTCCAGATGGTGTTGTTGTCAATAAGTTTGATTCTAGCACCAAACCATGGTTGCTAGAAGTTAAGTGTTTGCTCGATACCAACCCTACCCCTCGTTCAATTACACAAATCAGGCAAGAACGAGGAAGTAGCTTTTACTTAAAGGCAGTGAATGGTCAGTATGTTTTACGCAAGGAACACAACTACTACGCTCAAGTTCTCGGCCAAATGGCAATTACTGGCATAGACTTTACTCATTTAGCTGTATATGCTCCCAGAGTAAAGGAGTTGCTAGTAGTTCCTGTTCATTTCAACGAACAGGATTGGCTAAATTTGAAATCAAAATTGGATGAGGTACATTGTGACCAGACCAGAGTGGACAGTGGTCAAGTAGAAATGATGGACACTATTCCAATGTCTACTGAGGTAGTGGTCATGGACACAATGGCTACTGAGGTCGAGGACATGGACACTAGTGATAATTACGTCAGCATGTATGACTTGCTCCCTCATTTAAGTTCAATTGACATTTAAACTTAAGGGCAGGTGCAAAACAGCAGGTGTAAAACGGCAGGTGACTTTTAAAAACTCAAATGAGGGCATTATAAACGTTTAAAGTTTTCAGTTTGAATTGCTATTGTCTCTGAATTGGTTTGTTATGGCTAGCTTTACTGTTGCCTTTGTAACGGTGGTTTCTGATGGGATTCATGAAATGGGGGAGGTGGTGATGGAGGTTTCGGTCCTGGTGCTGTTCCCTGATGGTGGTACCTATGAAGAAACCTATAGGACCCGGGCTCCAGTGGCATTCAACTCATTGACTGAAAAGCAGAAGGCTTCATTTTATCGGGCCAGATCGATGAACGGACTGAACTGGGTGGATTCACCACAGCTGGCAACGAAAATGGAGGTTCTGGCCAGGGTTTGTGCGGTCATTCAACAGAAAGGGGCAAAGGTGGTGATCACCAAAGGGACTGCCCAGCACAAATTGCTGGTGCAGGCGTTTTCATTGGCTGAGCTGAAGGTCGGGTTGTACGATGCCGGTTATCATCTGGACTACCCTGCTTTTCCCAACATGCCATGTGTGGAGGGTGTCCCCTGTTGTGGAACTCACAAAAGAATGCGATTCACCAAGAAGAACATTCAATGTGCCCGTCACCGAGCCCACCAACTGAAGGAAACCTTTTTAACTTTTAATGAGTAAACTGACTTGTCTTGTATTGTGTATGTAATGTAATTGTTGTAAATAAACGAATAAAGGATAAAAGAAAAAAAAATGAAAAGAGAAAAGAATTGTATAAAAAAATATTAACAAATCGTAAAAAATATCCGCCTAAATGGCTAAAATATCCGCCTAAGTGGCTAAATATCCGCCTGGCTGGCTATTTGCCTAAAGGCTATAAAATTAGTTGTAATTTGGGAAATTAATAAAAGGAAGACGATGATTTCAATATAATTAACAAAATTGATCTAGAAAAGTAAAGATGGAATTTGAAATAAGCAAAGATTACGCTGCCGATGCAAACCAAATGCGATGTGTGGAAGCAACCATCGGTGCCATGGAAAATGATTTGATTGATGGATCCAATGTGAAGCGCTTTCTGGAGGCTCACTTCCCGGATTGGACTGAAGATAGCCTGATGTTTCTACTGATATCAGATTCCTGCTCTCATATCCTATACAAGGACTGGGTGACCAAGACAGGACTGTTTCAGTCGTCAGGGTTTCAAGGCCGACCACAACTTCATCTAACGGCCATTCACATCAAATAGTAAGAGAAACAACGAAATTAATAAAAGGGAGTGGTATTTTAATATAAAGGTCTTCAGACATTGAATAAACCTACATAAAGCTACTAAAATGATTGAACCATATGAACACCAAGAGTCTAACTTTGGTTTGAAATGGATTCAGATTGATGACCGTGTCCCAATGGACAGCGAAACCTGGATCACTCGGATAAGCAATCTCTTGAGAGGCAAACGTAAAGTCTCTATGATTGTCAACAACGGAACTGGAACACTGGTGCCCATTGGACTGACTGATGTGCGGGACTTTCCCAAACAGACTGTGGCCCACATTCTTCATAAGAAGACTGCAATTGAGTTCTTTCTGTTCTACGTTCCTGAACAGGAAGCTGCGGATTCTGCGGATGGATTCGATTGAACTACGGATGAACGCTGACTGACGGAAACTACAAACCTCTTCGGAGGTTCCGCCTAGTACTTAGTACTTGGCATTACAAATCTGTTGATACTTGCAATAATCTCTTTCATTTTTGTTTTAGGAATTATGGATCTTGTTTACGACAATTTAGTATTATTTTGCAACGACATGAAGGCTGAGCCTGTATTGGATTATCTATTGGAAGTGGGATTACTTTCTCCCAACGTGGCGGAGGACCTCAGGCGTCGGACGCCTGACCATGAAAGAAATATGGATATTATAGCAACGCTTAATCGAAACGGAGCGAATGCCTCGATTTTATTTCGAGAGGCACTGCGGAAATCTGGACATCACAACCTCATGATGATCTTGCCTGGACCAGATCAACCATTACAGAGGGGCGTTACCTGGAAGGTTTACTCACGTCTACGGAAACTTCAACTACAAGGTCAGGAAATATTCGAATCTATGGAAACCGCCAGGATTGACATTGCATATGCGCTGGGGCCTCTGGACTGTGACGTTCGATCGGTGGACTTTACTGAATGGTTGGGAAACCACCCCTGTAAACGATGGACAGTACCCGAATGGCTCATTGTTCCATGGAATCATTATGACTGCAACCATTAACTTAAATTTATGCTGTATATCTGACTTACCTTGTATAATATGTAGTCACTTGTAAACCCCGCTGTATATCGCTTGAAATAAACATTTTCTGCCAGTAACACTGGCTAGAGAATTTTAAATTCTCTTTTCATAAAATACTAACAACTAACCTCAAATAAACAAATTTCGCATTTTCATCACAAATGTTTAGCCACGTACAGATTGGAGCTTAGCAAGAAAACTAAGCTCATATTTGAATTCTACATGCCTGAAAACCCTATATACAAACTTTTCCCGTCGAAAAGGGAAGACTTTTAATTTTAAGCTTGGGTCAGCAATGGTTCCGGTCTAGGGCTAGGTACAGAACGGAGCTTAGGTAATACAAGAAAACTAAGCTCATATTTGAATACTACATGGTCGAAAACCCCCTAGATAAACTTTTCCCGTTAAGAATAAACAATTTTTAAATTTAAGCTTGGATCAGCCATGGTTCCGGTCAGGGGTCAGCTGCAGCACAGAGCTTACAAAATTGAGTAAAACTAAGCCCATATTTAAAATCTACGGGGTCGAAAACCCCCCTAATAAAGTTTTCCCGTCGAAAAGGGAAGACTTTTAATTTTAAGCTTAGGTCTGCCACGGTTCCGGTCATGGGCTAGGTACAGGTTGGAGCTTAGCTAATACAAGAAAACTAAGCTCATATTCTAATTCTGCATGCCCAAAAACCCTATACACAAACTTTTCCCGTTAAAAATAACGAATTTTCAAATTTAAGCTTGGGTCAGCCGTGGTTCCGGCCTCTAAGAAGCTACAGCTGAGAATCCGGGCCTCTTTATACCACCTCCGCCAGAGCCTCCCGGCCTCTGGGCCTCCTCCTCCTCCACCAGAGCCTCCCGGCCTCCGGGCCTCCCGGCCTCTTCCTCCTCCTCCTCCACCAGAGCCTCCCGGCCTCCGGGCCTCCCGGCCTCTTCCTCCTCCTCCTCCTCCCCCAAGCAATACGTCTGGTGCTCACCTATTACTACTGGTTTCTAAAAATATATACTTTATCCAGACTAACTTCAAACGTTAACTCAGGACAAGTGCTTACAGTTCGGTTCCAAGATTTTTTGGTCAGAGTTTAGATCATTATGCGTTTTTTAAATTTATTAAATATATTTATTGATTTTTGTGTGTTAAATATGGCTTGTTTTTTATCGGAAACAGAAATTGTGTTTTTTCACATTAAAATCCCAAGAAGAATAAAATCCTCATACATAAATTCTGATAAACTTTCCCAATCTCCTGACTTGCAAAGAACCCTGCAGATTGTGCGTTCAGTAAAATTTTTTCAATTTATTTGAAATTTCTTCAATTCATTTTTTCAAAAGGTTTCTGTAAAATAATGCTCATGAAACCTAGCCAACTTATGCTGCACACTGGCTAGGCCTATTTATACGTTAGCCCAGCATCAAACAGGAATTGTCCTTTGTCTGCCAAGCGTGTCACATCTTAATTGCGGCCCATGATATTAAGTGTTGATTGTATTTAAATTTGTAATTTGGGTCTCTTCTAGACAGCATTCTGAAGCTAATTGCTCAGGCTGTTAGAAGGTAGCGATACACCGGCTTACGAAAATGGCAAAGGATTTTTTGGCTTTTTATGGGAAAGAAATTTTTCTAAAAAAAAGCGCAAACGACCTGCAACTTTATGACAAAATTTTGAAATTTTGAGAATTAATTCTTGAAAGATCTTTCATCTTTCAGTGAACATTTCTACCCGTTTTACTCTCCCAAAATTTAAAATGAAGTTTAATTCAAGGTTCTCTTCTATTTTGTTGGGTTTTTCAAATAATTTCAGGCCGCTACACCGGATTTGGAACTGAGTCCAAAGAAAAGTCCCGGCAGTAGTCCGGAAATCAGTCCTTTCACGGAAAAGTTCGGAATTCGTTTCGGTGTGGAATGCAAGGCCCTGAATTTGAAATTGGGCGATGCGTCTGAAGCTTCTCAGGTAAGTACATATATCAGTTCTGCAATTTTCTGAGTGTGTAATTCTCGAGTAATTTAATCCAAAAATTTAGCTTTTTTTTACTTTTTTCAGTTTTCAACAATTTTCCCTGTCTGTCTTGCTGCCGATCGGTGAAATGCTTGACCAACTGTTGAAATCAGTTTAAGACATTTCCTCAATTGGGACTTATTTATTGTAAGGCTGGCTCAATATCGATTTCTTTGCAACGCTGCAATTATTTTTAATCAGATTTATTTTCTGTTCTTTTGCTGTGTTGTGGTTTGCTTTCAATGATGAGTCTATAGATTAATTTTTCATCCAATTCAATGTTTTTTCAGTGTGAGCCATTTTTCTGTCGGATAGCCCTGTATGATGTGAAGGAGGGTAGAAAGTTGTCGGAGGATTTTCACTGCGATCTTAATCCTACGGCTGTGGCTAATCTCCTGCCCACCACCCCAGCTTCTGCTGTGGATTCGCCCCCCAAATCCCCTCCGGGGAAAACGGGACCCAATTCTGCCGCCGTTCAGAATGGTCAAGATTCAGCTCCTGTCGTTACTGTACGAAAACTGTCGCATCGTTGGCTGAACAGGCCTTGTCGTAAAGTAAGCCGCCTTTGTCGTATTAATTATTAATTATTGATTAACATTAATTGTTTAACTGCAGTCTTTTGGAAAAACTTTTTTTGGAATTAATTTTGGAACTTTTTTGAGATAGTGCTAACTTGTTTAGCTGATTACTGAAATGTCCAGACAAATTTGACCCTTAAATTAAATCTTTATGATTACACGGATAAGAGCATTTATTTTCTATGATGATTACAACGCTGTGCGTTTTGAAAAGTTTGCCAGATAACAGTGTGCGTTTTTGTAGCAAAAGAGAATAGCAAAATATTATGATTGCGTAAAAAAATAAATTACCTATTTTTTGGTTTTTACTGCTGTAAGTTTTTTCTGAAATTGACGATGTTTTGTTGTAAAATATATTTTGTTTGTTAACTTTGTTTTTTTATTAGGCGATCTTTTCTGTCAGTCATCCGCATTCGGATGTGTTTCTGGTGATTCGCATTGAACGGGTTCTGCAGGGCAGTATTGGCGCCGGCCAGGATCTTTATCAGAAATCAGACGTCAAATCTGTGACCAAATTTCAGCGGTCCCTGCCGGCTGTTTGTGCCCAGCTGGGCAAATATCGTATGCCCTTTGCTTGGGCTGCTAGGTACGGTCTTTGGGGGGGGGGGGGTGGTATTAGAATGAAATTATATTTCTTTCTTTCGGAATTGTTGAAATTTTGTGAAATCCATAGATTTCAGAATTGTTGAAATTTTGTGAAACTAACTACTGTGCCCAAAATTTACTTCATAGACTTAGTTAGTATGATATGAATATCGATGATTTTACAGTTTACCGAATCTGATAGCTGTCGTACCCCTGGGGCGTATTCAGGACAGGGGTTGGGTTTTGGGGACTGAAAACCCCTTCTTTTTTGGGTTGTTTGGGGGAAAATTTTGTCAATACGTCATTACCAAAATAAGTGTAAATTGTTTGTTAAAAACCCCCTCCTTTTCAAAGTTTTGGATATGCCCCTGGATGTAGGGCAAATCATCGGTTTTTCTGGTGTCTGTGAAAAGACACTATAAGCTTAACTATTTTTCGAATTTCTTGAGTTTTTTCATTTTGTATTAAATATTATTTCTTTGTTAGGAATAGTTTATACTATGTTATGTCTATTTTCAGACCAGTATTCCAGCAGTTTGTCGGGGGGACGGACAGTGCGGCGGACCACATGAGCCTCTATAAGCAGGATGGTGCTAAACTATCGGATGAGGAATTGCTCAAAGTGATTGCGGATCTGAAGCGGTAAAGGGCATTTTAATAACATTATCTTGATCTGCGGATTATGTCGATATGCTAAGGCTAATCCTGTGAAAAGATTCTGTCAAATGGGCTGTTGTTGTTAGTGGCTATATTGTCAACCTAATGAAACCTATCCGATTGATGCTGCAAGCCCACTGTGCCTATTTATACGTTGGCCAGCACTGCAGTTGGTCTGGGTATGCCTGTGTGTCTGTATGTATCAAAATCTCTGCGTGATCCCCCATTCACCGGTGATTCCTGTCTCTGTGCGCACATCCTGCTCTGATGATCTTCCTGATCCTGCCTGATCCTGATGTCTGCTCTGCCCATCTGCCGCTCCTCTCCGATCTGGCTGATCCAGCGCTGCGCACAGAGTCACGTGAGCATCGTTCAACCAACTCCAGGCGACACCTAGGCACCCCTTGACTATGGCGAAGGCTTCGTTTTTCCCACCCTCCTCCTTTAATAAACATAATCTGACCTGCTCTAGTGTTAATTCTCTTACTCCTTGAAGTTGGATACAGGGGGTCCGGGGTTGTTGATTACGAATCTGAAGTTTGTTTTTGGATTGCACCCTTTTCGTCAGCGCAGTACACATAAGCTTACAAGTTTGTCTGGCTAACGAAAAGCTAATTTGAGAAATGGATTTTGGATTCGTATTTGTGTTAAACCATTAGAAGTTTATAGCAAACCTTTGGACTGCTTTGATCTAAATAGCTTACAGTTTTTCACCTATACTGTCATTTTTTAGACCAGAAAAGGCTTCCAAACTCCAGTCTATTCCTGGTGGCTCAATTCATCTGAAGATTATGCTCAGTTTGGATTCGGACATACTAAATAGTTAGTTTTGTATCAGCAAAATTTTGACGTTAATGACAGTTGACAAGAATTTAGATTTTGAATATTTTTATAACACTAAAAAAATAGTTATTTATCCAATACTTCCCGATGCTTTTATTAATTTTTGAATTAATTTTATTTTCGTTCCTAGCAGTAAATAACATCACTGAATAATTAAATATATAAATAATGCTGATTTGATTCTTAAATTCAACCTAATTCTATAAATTTATAATTATGTAATCAGTAACGCTATAATTTTTGATCTTTTGAGCTCCATTATAATTTCAGATATTCTAACACCTAGTCTTGTGCCTGTGGCCCCCTTTCCGATCGGAGAAATGGGGGGCGGGGAGAGCCAGGCCCCCGACCTAACAAAAGAAATTCAGTATTTTGGAATGGAAACGTTGAGCGATGCGCAGCCCTACTGCAGCTATGTCAATAATCTCTACGTGTATCCTGTCTCACTGAAATATGATTCACAGAAACAGTTTCCCAAAGTTAGTAAATATTGCATTTTATTAGTCAAATTTTAAATTTTGATGAATTTGCATTTTGATTTGATTTTGTAATGAGTGGAGATTTGTTGTGCTGGCTTTTGCAACCTCAAATTTTGTTTTCTGTTTGTAGAGTTTTTCGTGGAATTTAGTTTTAAATTTAAAGTTTTGAATACTAATTTTTAGGCTCGAAATATTGCTTGTCGAATTGAGTTTAGATATTCGGACGATAAAGGTGCTAATGGTTTGAAGGTATGGGTTTTTATTTTCTATTCACTTTTTCAGTGTTAAATGGTAATTTTGATTTGATTAAATTGCTGGAATTTTTGCATAGTTTTACTTTGTCTGATGGCTTATTGATTATTCTGATATTTTAGTGTATTTATGCTCATCCACTACCCAAAGGTCAGGATTTTTTCACCGACGCTGTTTTGGCCGCTGTCACACATCATGAAACTAATCCTCAGTTTTATGAGGAGGTACTTTGTTTATTTTTATTGAATTAGTTTTTTTAATTATTTAGTTAATTTAATTTAAATTGCTAATTAAAAACCTCTTTGTATTTTAGGAGTTTTTACTTTTGTAGTGGTAGCTTCTTCTTTTTTTCTTTCATCAATTTTCGTATATTTTAGAGACTTCATTGGAATTTAATTTGTATTTTATTATGCAATTATTTTATTCCGTTGGTTTATTATTTTTGCATTTATTTGTCTTTCAGGTCAAGGTGAATCTCCCAGTGAACCTGGGCGAAAGACATCATCTCCTGTTTACCTTTTACCATATCGGCGTTGAGTCAGCCCTCAGTTCCAAAAAGCGTGACAGTTTTGAGTCCGTGATTGGCTATGCTTGGATGCCTTTAGTTAGAAATTCAAGGTAACCCTACTGAGAATCAGATTAACGATTATTAAATAGAATATTTAAATAGTCATTACGATTACGAAGCAAATTTGGGCTGGGTGGAGTTTGGTGCTTCGTTTTGTTAGTTAAAATGAGGAATTGGGAATGCATTGGTAGCCTAAATTATTTATAATATTAATTATGTAGCATAATTGTATTAATTTTAATATTAATTAATTTTTGATTATAATAGTTGCATAATGAATGTAGTCTAATATTCCTACCAGCTTTCATCGGAGATGATTTGAAAGATTTTTAAATTTCTGAAGTTTTCCGAAATATTTTCAGACTCTCCGTGGACGATACCGTGCTATCTGTGGCGGCAAATTTACCCGCCAAATATTTGTCTCATGAAGTCATGGGTCTGGGAAAAGAGGTAAAGCTAAATTTTTCATTTCGGTGCTCTTAGTTGAATAAATGAAGCAAGAAATGAAAAGTTTAACTCAATTTAACTTTATAAAGTGTGAGCTAAAGATATCTGTTACAAAATTGGTTAATCTTAAATCGGCTTTCTGTACCCTTCTTTTTTGACAGGATTCCCATTGATTTATTGATTTAATGACTGAATTGATTTTGTTGCGAATTTTTTGAAGTATATATGTTTTTGTAAATTAAATTTCTTATTTTTGCTAATCTTTTTAGGCTTCTGGGCCGGACATTAAATGGGTGGACGGAGGGAAGCCCCTGTTTTCAGTAGCCCTACGTCTCTGTTCTACTGTATTCACAAAGGTATATACACTTGCTCTCCTAATTTGCATATTTATACACCTTTCTTTCTAAGTTTAACTAAATTCTTGCAGAACTGCTGTTTTTTGAATCTTTTTAACATTTTTTAAACTCTAATTTTTGCTGCAGGACATTCATCTGCAGGACTTTTTCCGCTACGCTCAGAAGATGTGGGACCAACGAACGCCGGCCGACGTAGGAACTGTAAACCAACTGAAGGTATACAAATAACTGTGGGGTTACAGTAGTTGGAGTAGCATAGTAACTATTTTAGTATCTAGTGGTGTAGTTAACGCAGTTTATGTAGGACGTCTTGTTGTGGTTTTATAACGATAGTCTATTAACACTCCAGTTATCAACTAAGATGGACTTATTGTAGTGACACTTGCAATGGATAGCGGAAATTGTTCAAGAATAGGTGTATTTGGAAGATCTCTCTCATTTTCTATCATTTTGGGAGTACAAGATAGGAATACCCAGGAATCAGCTAGGATTCTTTCCCGTGTTGTGGAAAAGATTATAAATTGCTCACATTTGATCGGCTGATGGGAGGAACTGCATTCCTTTTCGTGCCACCATAAATTAGAAACATGGTGAAAGCAAAAAATTATTGTCTTTTCTTAATCATTTTGGCGCATGTTGACGTTACCCCGGTCAAGGTAGTCGTAAAATGTCAACGATGTGGAGTAAGACACTGATAAAGCGTTCAAATTGTCTATCTTTTACCTTGGTGGAGAGTCGGGGTCCTATTGGGACTGTTCCCTTTAAATTGTAACGGGGCTTTCTTCACCGTTGACGAAAATTTTCTGTAAATAAGCAGAAGACGCTTTTTGCCAAAAAAAGTTATGCCTTTGCCATATTATTCATTACTCCAAAGTGTCGTAACAAGCAGGCCCTACTTCTCGCGGGGAGCCGATAATAGCTTTTGGCCTTACAGCAGCGGCTGCAAGGGTTAAATCAACAGGACACTTTAGACTGGACAGACAAAGGACACTTTTCGGGGTAGAGCTGGCTAACGTATAAATAGGCAGTCTCAGCTTGCAGCATCAATCGGATAGGTTTCACTCGACAGTGAGCTCTCACTAGATTTTATTAGCCGCCCTAAGCAAAATTGCTTAACAAACAAGCATACAACTTATATGGAGTTTGTAATCAATGTGCGCTAATTTGAAAAAGTTCGAACTTTTGGTAATTCCTTTTGAATCCTACCTTGGTTTGGTTCGCTTGGCTACCATTTACAACCACAACTTACAACTTACAATAACTAAGTACTAACACACTTTAAACTTTATTAGATTTGATGGCTTTGTTGTAGTCTTTTGAAGAGCACTAGTCTAATGTGTAGTAACTAATCGGTTAAAGATTTTCAATCTTAGTAATAACATTAACACTAGTCTTAGTATTTAGAATGGCGGTAGCAATACTGGTGCACAGGGTGAACAGTACGCTAGTGTGCTGCAACCGGATAATTCCATTACTACTACTACTACTACTACTACTGCTACTACTACTACTACTACTGTCATGACTAATTCTGATCTCACTAAATCGCCTGAACTTCTACGTCTAGTCAAGGTACTACACGGAAACTACTGTGGAATTAGTAAATGTAGAATTTGGGAATTGTGAGTTTACATTGTAAACGTACACTGAGCTAATGAAAAGTTGAATCGAAAAACTGACGAGGCATAAATAATTACCCTTTGACGGATTTCCAACTTTTCAAGAAACTTGTCGCAAATTGGAAATTGTTTTTCTGTCTCAGTATCCATGGGCATGGTTCTTCCACGACAGAAGCATTTTTTTAAATTGATTAATAGTATGTAAGCTATAAATTTTTTTCTGTGCTGTACACTTTTTGTATTGTATTGTACTGTATTGTAGACCCTACACGCTGTAGATACCATAACACTGGTCCACTTCTTGCCTACTTTGCTCAATCAACTACTCAACCTGCTTCCAGTAACCAGCAGTGAAGATGTGGCACTTAATATTTTAAGGTTCAGTGGAAATAGCAAAATTTTAAGTAAAAATATTGAAAAATGGAAAATTAATTTAAAATTTGTTCCGGCTATTTTTCAATACGACTAGGTATTAATTGCAGTGATTATCCAGGGGCGTATTTAGGATTTTGAAAACGGGGGGTCCGACCCCGAAAGGGGGTCCGGGGTCCCCTGTATACGCCCCTGAATATTGTTTGTGACGGTCGATAGCATAGATACCTGGGGGGACCCCACTTTTTTGGGTTCTCCCCACTCAAACCCCCACCCCCTCTTTTTGGGCTCCCCCCCCACTCACTGCAAGGAGCCTAGGAAATGCCAAATTTTAAGGATTTTTGGTCAACTGTTTGAGAAATTTTCTGGTTTTGCCGGAATTTTTTGGTTGTATAATCGTCTGTTTTGGTCTTTAAACTTGATTTTTGAGCACTTCTAAGATTAGTTGTAACAGTGTGTGTGTTAAAAATGGCTATTTTTACTGCATTTTAGCATTTTAGGCTATTTTATTCTCCTCCGCTTTTGGTCTCCCCCCCTCTCTATTAATTTATGGATTATATATAGTTGAAGTCTTTTTTCTTCGTATGGTTGTTCTAGGAATCTCATTAATTAATTAGAATATATACAGTCTTGTTTCTTTTAAATTTTCACTGTTTTTTGAAATTTGTTTAGGACCATTGTGCACATAGCCCATGAAGCCCACGCCGCCAACAAGCGTGACGCCCTCCTAGCCTATGTTAAGGTAAGGTACTGTTCCTAGAGCAGATAGCAAATCTTAATTTCTATCAGACATTCTAACTGTATTTAACTGCTCTCTCTCTCTTTCTCTCATAGTTTCAGTCATTTTTCCCAGTTTTTGCAAAAAATTCCTTTGCCATAGCTTTCAAAGTGTCGTGCTCACTTGACACTCAGTAACAAATGACCCTAAGTGCTCAGCACCAGTCCTTAGGACGTAGATTTAAGAGTGCTGGCAACATATAAGTAGACACTGTAGGTTTGCAACATCAATCGAATAGGTTTTGTGGTGCTGCCTTTGGTTCTGAGATTTGGCTTGTCAGGCTTTTTTTTGTGATTAAATTAAATTAAAATTAAAAAACTAAATTAAAACTGAGCCGAAATTTAGATTTTACAAATTTTTTTATTTATACGTACATTCTAATTTAAATTTTTAAAAATTTCAAATTATACACTGTTCAATTTTTTAATTTTAATTTATTTAAATTTAAAAATATTTTCGATTATTGTTGGTTTTTTCGTTTCGTTTCAGTATGTGTTTGTGGCCCGGCAAGAGTCGGAGCGAACCGTACACGAAGAGTTGATCAAAGGATTTACCCTGGTCCTTCGGCCGGGCCGAACCGACAGCCTGGTCACGGCAAAGTGTCTCCGGCATGCCTGGTTCCTTTTTCAGTTGGCTGGGAAAAGTATGGCCCAGTATCTGCTGGCTACGGATAGGATTAAGGTTGGTTGCTGCGAAATAGCGGGGGACGGTATCACCAAGATTTAACCATAAAAAATTTAATTTGCTAATTTTTTGTATATGTTTGGAAATGATTTCTTTCTAGACTTTTTCTATAACTTGTAGTTTTTTGTAGTATTTTTTGTATAATTTTGCATTGTTTTCGATGTTTAGATGTTTCGAACGGAGCGATTTTCTTCCGATTTTCAGTATCGTATTCACACCTTCGTTCAGACGTTTGTGGCCTTTCTCTGTCAGAAGCCCAAAGAGTTTCAGGAAGAATTCAGATATGCAAATCAGGCTCTGGCCCATTTTCTTCGGGTTAGTTTATTTTCAGTTTCAGTAAATCCCAAAGAATAACTGAATCCTTTCCTACCATAATGGATGGTCTTCCCTCCCTCCATCCATGTTTCGTGCCGACCTAATTTGCTACCATTTATGAAGGTTTTTAAGATCACACATAGTAATTTGGTAAATAAACCGATCATGCAGACGTCAAGTCACAGTCACTGCCTAAATGTCACTCAAGACAGTGACGCGGCCATTTTCAGTGAAGTACTGTAGAGGTGTTCCACCTGAATAGGAAAGTGGCACTCTGCATAGACTCCACTTTATTAATTATGTAGAAGCCGTGATGTGCAGGGCACTTCCCCCCCCCTCCGAAATTGACCTCCCCCTCGAAAATCTATTCCTCCCGGGATTTTTCCTCCCCCTCCCCCGGGATTTTATGGATGCCCAAATTTTTGCCAAAAATAGGCAAATTTTCAAGAAATGCTAAAAATTGAGCAAAAATGATTTTTCCTGCACAATACGCCACAAGATACCAATTTTGGCTCATTTTTGCAAAAAAAACCGCCGAAAAGTTCCTGCAGGGGGGGATGGGGACCTTAAATTAGATAAACACCAAGAGTACATAATATAAGAGTATGAAACTCCTACACTAGCATGTACAAATCATGCTAGGTATGCTCGGTTCATTAACTCGGGACCCCCCCCCCCCGTAACTTCCGGGGGGGGGGGGTCCCACTTTGCACTAATTACACGCTTTCATATAAGCGTGTGTCTGCTCGCTGATTGGACCACTAACCTAAGGCTTATGGTAGGTAATTTATTAGTTATTTTAATTAATTAATTCTAACTTTAATTGGGTTAGTACGATTAAAAAACTAATTCTACAACTCTGTAGCATTTTTTCTGCTCTTTCCAATGATATAAAAATTGTTGCATACTACATTTTTGCGAATTTTTGTAGTGTGCAACAATTTTTATATCATTGGAAAGAGCAGAAAAAATGCTACAAAGTTGTTGAATTAGTTTTTTAATTACATTAACCTAATTAAAGTTATAATTAATTAATTAAAAATTACTAATAAAATGCCTATCGTAAGCCTTAGGTTAGTGGGACAATCAGCGAGCAGACACACGCTTATATGAAAGCGTGTAATTAGTGCAAAGTGGGACCCCCCCCCCCCGGAAGTTACGGGGGGAGGGGTCCCGAGTTAATGAACCGAGCATACCTAGCATGATTTGTACATGCTAGTGTAAGAGTTTCATACTCTTTATTATGTACTCTTGTAAACACAAATACATTGGTTAGTTGATATCATGTTTTTTTGGAATTACTTGTACTTTTTTGTGTTTCAGACCTGTCTTTCTCTGATGAATCGCGGCTTTGTGTTTCAATTGGTTCAGTTCTATTTGGAGAAGATTGACACTGTTCTATCCAAAGTAAGTGTTACTTAATATGGTTATTTAATCGATATGCTGGAAAATTGAAATTACATGGATAAAAACTTCACAAAATTTGTACACTTGCTTGTTATTTTATGCAGAGCATTGTCTGGATTCATGCAGCTTGTCTAAAATAAATTTTGTTTGACTGAAACTTATGTGATTTTTGATCCTTTGTATTTTCAGTCCTTTATGGAATATCGACTGACATTTCTTGGAATCCTATGCAACCATGAACATTTTATTCCCCTAAATATTCCCCTCCTATGCAACACTGATGGTCCAATCAAACGGATGGCTGGTATGTGAGGAAGCCTTGATTTAAAAAAAATAATTTTATGAAATTAAATACCGAATTTAGAATTGAAAAACGTGTATAGTTTTCTAAAAAGTACGGTCTACTTTTTTGAGAAGCTAGTCAGGAAAGCTATGTACAAGCTGTACTCAACTTCTTGCTCTGTGTTTCGTCTGGAGGGGTTGGGGGGGGGGGGCTTCCAATTAGTTTTTAAACACTTTTCTAATTTATAATTCTAATTCCTATTTTCCTATTTTCTTTTTTTTTAATGCAGACGATCCGTTAAGTAAGTCGAACTGCAATAGATACATTACATAGCTAATACTACATAGGTAGTGTGTGTGAGAACTTAAACCCTAATTTTAGTGTATTTTGCTTAATACTAGGTGCTTATTAATTCCTTTGCAACAATAGGAATAATTTAAATTTTTATGACTATTAAGCGGATTTTTTTCTAGAGTTTAGCAAATTGTATCAAACAAAATTGTAGCATTTGTTGTTAGTTCATAATTGTGTTTGACTTTAGTGTTCTTTAATATCTCGTGTGCACATCCCCCAAACTAAGGTGTGTAGAATTGTATTTATATAGAGTAGACACTTTTGACTGTGCGTAATTATATCCCTATATCCTTTACTTTCTAACCGCTTTCTGTGTTCGTATTAAATTTACTAATCCTTCTTTCCTGCACTGCCCGAATTTCAACCCATTCCCGTTTTTTTGCTAATTTTTCCATCATAATTTTTGGAACCCAAGTTCACTCTCAAATGTATAATTTTCTCAATCCTAATTCAGATGTTTTTTGCAACGCACTGAAGAAACAAATTAATTCATAAACCTTTTGAAATTTGTATACCTTGAAAAATGCAAGATTTTCCCCTATATATATAGTTTTGCTATGTTAGGCACGTTTGCGTCTATTTTGCATTCCAGTTATCCCCATCACAGCGTCGGGCTACTTTGATGGCGGCAAAGATCAAAGACTAACTGCGGGTGGCGGTGACGGGACCACACACAGTGCAGGTGGCGGTCTACTGCAAAGGTTGCTGAGTTTTGGCGCTGGAATGCTGCAGACAGCTGCAACTACTACTGGTGGTGGTGCTGTGGTTTCAAATGGTCGACAACCCATTTCGCCTACTAATCGTTCACCCTCCCAAGGTAGACACTCACTGCACTCACTTTACTCACTATTTGGGGGGTATTTTTATCCAATTCGGGGTGCTGCTACCAGAGAGTACATAATGCATGAGAGTATGACAAGCGTTACAAGTTGTCAACTGTAATTTTGCAATTTGCAGAAAATCACGAAGAATTCTGTCTCACTTACTCCCTACGTATTTACTAATAAATTGAATATAGCACATTTATGTACCAACAATTAACTTTTTCTGCACTATAAGCTGTAAGTCTTTCACTCAACTGGGTGATATTTGTATTATTTATATTTTCCAAAAATACCAAACTTGCACTAAGAATCGCAGGAATCTCATTTTTATCCTAAAAAAGGAGAAGGGGCAGGGGTACAAACCTGGTGGAATTCAAAAGTTAAGTTAACGAACGCTGATGCTAAAGTGTGTTATTGAAAAAGAAGCAAAGTTTATCACAGCTATTTTGGGGTTTTTAACGTGAATGAATCAATCAGTTTTCGGCGTCTTCTTCAATGCGGTTTTTCTTGTTTTTCTTGTGCTTCAATTTCCATATTTCGTCAAGTCATGTCTAGTCAAGTATTTTATTAGTAATTCAATTGTGTAAAGTAAATTGTAAAGTTGTAAAGTAATTTTATTAGTTACTATTTTCTCTCAGAAAATGAAACCTATCCGAGTGATGCTGCAAGTCTATAGTGTCTATTTATATGTTAGCCAACTCCTTCCTATAATGTCCTTTGTCTGTCCTATCCAAAGTGTCTATGTGGCTGTTCCTTGTTGTATTACAATTGAAAACGGGTAATACACAAGTAACTCTACTGATTCAGTGAGTGCTTCCCACAGATCCCCCGAAGGGTCTGTCGGCAGGTGAATCGACACTTTGGAATCCTTCTATGGCAAAGGATTTTTTACCACATTCTCGTATCTTTTTTCCTATTTTTTCCGGTTGTCTACATAGACCAAAATGTGTGAAACTATCTGTACATACTGCTACCCTATCCCGGCGCTTGTCATACTCTTATGTATTATGTACTCTTGATACTTAATTGTCGTTGTTGCAATACTAACTGACAGTGGTGCTGTAAATGTTGCTATTTATGTTAAGTGTTGTACTCCTTACTGTGTGTTTTTGCAGTTTGTGTGAATGTGTGTGTTTAACAACATTTTCCCCTACACTTGCATGGTTTCCCTGTAATTTCGGGTAAATAGAGGTTTCTGCTTACTTTTTGACGATGTACTTTTGAGATTAAAAAGTAGCACAACGGTCCTCAACAGATGTTTATGGCTAAATTCTATTAGCTGCGTGTGTATACACGATTGTGCTGAATATACCATTTAAACCCGCTTTCATTCAGCAGTTTTCTGTTTTTCTATTCTTTTTTATTTTTTGCCATTTCCTGTTGTAGCCAATGATGTCTCCCATGAGCTGGAACTGTCGGACAGTTTCTGTGAGACCCACTTTGTGGTCGGTCTAGTCCTGGCTCAGCTGGACTGGGCCCTCAACCATGGGAAGGGTTCTGAGGGCGGTTCCACTGTCAGTGACCTCCTGACCAGAATTCTGGTAATGCTCCGAAACCTGATGGCTAAGCATTCCCTGGACCCTAGATATGTTGGAAAGGTTAGTGCATAGTGGCAATAGCTTGTTATCGGAATCTCTTTATCAGCGTGGTATGTTTACACGCTGAGAAGCCCACACCTCCGAGATTAGTGTTTCGAGCATATTGCAAGCTTATTCTATTAGGAAGAGCTGAGTGTCTTACTCTTCGCACTATTAACTCTTGATAGGGCGTACATAATTCAGAGAGTGTGACAAGTGTATTAGATGGTGCGCAGGATAACGGCTGACCTCTATTGTACTCTCGCTGGCTAGTATGTTACTTGTTGAAACTCGAAATGAGCTCATTTGAGACAAATTCTTACCGTCTTACATTTCATGTACTACGACTACGTGGTATACTCTGAGCTTACAAATCCTTTTGTCTATTTTCAGCAACAGCAGGCTCGTATTGTAACCCTGTACTATCCACTGCTGTCGATTGTACTGGACAGGATAGCCTTGCTAGATCAGCCCCTGGTCGATTCGCCCCAGAACGGTGGTTTGACGCCACCCGGCGGAACCCGGGACACGGTCATACAGTTTCGCGAGTCGCGTAACAGTTGGAAACGAAACACACTCCCCGGACTGCTTGCCATTGACTCTAACTCTATGGCATCAGGTACGGTAGTAAGGGATTGGATATAAGGAGGAATGTTGTAAACATTAAAAAACACGGTTATCTTTTTGGAAAGCTTCGTTATTATTGTCTCTGATAGTTGGTAGTTATTGTGTATTGTTTGTCATTTTAACCCTTTTGCAAACTTTTAATATTATGCAGTAATCTCGTTGTTTCGACAATTTTACAACAAGAAAACAAAGTAAAAGCATGGGGTGCTGCTATGCATACTTCTTTAATCATAAAGAAATAATGAAAAACGCCTGTCTAGTCGCTAGAGCAATGCCTTAGTCCGAAACAGGAGAGAGAGAGAGAGCTGCTTCATAATTGATTACTTGAAAACTGTTAAAAGTATAATTAAATTGTTCTAGTTTATGACATTTCTCTTTTCCTTCTTAATTCTAGGCCGCCCCAACGGCAGCCGCGCGTCTTCCCTGAAACCCGAAGGTGTGGGTCGACGCGAGTCCACGGGGAGCAGTACTCTAACTGAGGACAGTGAGAGTACCCTACTCCAACTGGGGGAGGGGACCCTAAGTCCCCACTCCCAGACCACTGGGGGTCTCACCCGTACACCCACCAATCTTTCCTCCAACACCCTGATTGCTGGGGGTCAGACCCTACCCCTACCCCTGGCTGGTCCCCTCAACTCGCGCCAGATTCGGGATCTACTGCTGACCACACTCTACCTCTTGCGATGTTCGAATCCTGGTTGGTTTCGAATTTTTTTAAATATTTGTGAGATTTTTTCGATAAATGGTGTCTTAGAGAGTGTTTTATTGCAGTGAAGTTGTTTTTGAGCTTTGAGTGTACGTAACTGGACTCTTTTTAGTTGGCCCAGATAAGTTGATTTAGGTTTTATTTGGGTTTTCTTCCTTTTTTTAGAAGTTTTGCAGTTTTGGTGGCGAAAACGTAACGAAGAAGCTCTGCTGCAGTTTCTGCGACTACTTGAGTAATAATTAGTGCAGTAATAATTTTTGAGTGATACCTTTTTGTCATTGCACATGTTTCTTTAACTCTTAAATTAACTTTATTAAAACAATGGTTTGTTGCTACTGTTGTTGTTAAGTCTTTTCTTGTTTGATGAACGAAGAAACACAGAATAGCGGAGCAAGAAAATTTGTTTTATTCGTTTTAACATCAGCTTGATGTTTATTTCAGACTTTGCCTGGAGCGATTTCGCTACAAGGGTCGCCGTCATATACTTCAGTCTAGCGGGTTGTGGTAAGCATGTCCTATTCTTTTTCATCGTATTAGCGATTTGACTGTTAAACAGTCTTAGAAACATCCATTTTGACTGATAATTGCAGAGGTCGAGAGGTCAAAAAACCGATCTTGTACCGTGACAGTTGGTGGTTGGAGTCTCAGCAGTCACAAACATTTTTTCAAATTTTTTGAACAAGCCAACCAGCGAGTAGCGGTGTACAGTGGTCTGGGGTCGTGCTCTAGCAAACTTAGCTGTCCATTCTTAATTGGCCCATAAATGGACTGGTAAATGGTAAAGGTAACGGTTTTCCCTAAAGATGCCTCTTTCCTTTCTGATGGACTTGGGGTGCCGGTACTCATCCCCGGATTCTGAGCCGTAGAGCCAGGAGTGTCACCTCAACTGATGATTGCTGTTACCTTCCCACCGTAGTGGTACCCATTTACCGACCAGTTAATGATGGATAACTGGGTTGGCTAGAGTCGGGAAAGCTTTGTGGCCTCTGGGGATCGAACCACCGACTGTATGGTTGCTGTTACCTTCCCACCGTAGTGGTACCCATTTACCGACCAGTTAATGATGGATAACTGGGTTGGCTAGAGTCGGGAAAGCTTTGTGGCCTCTGGGGATCGAACCACCGACTGTATGGTTGCTGTTACCTTCCCACCGTAGTGGTACCCATTTACCGACCAGTTAATGATGGATAGCTGGGTTGGCTAGAGTTGGGAAAGCTTTGTGGCCTCTGGGGATCGAACCACCGACTGTATGGTCAGAAGTTCTCTACCGCTAATAGGTCGCTCGGCTCTGAACTATGAGAAATGATAAATAGCTGACTGTTTTTTATGCTATATACACTTCTTTGTTTATGCTTTACAGTAATCTCGGTAGTCCTTCAGTTCAGTTGACTGTGGAGAGCGGCGTCGTGGGTGGTCCTGGCTCTTCCTTTGAACCTGCCGCCGCCTTTTCACTCAGCGTTCTACAGGAGGCCCATCTAGCGCAGGAAGTCTCACTGACTGTGCTAGACCTGGTGGCTTCTCTCATTGCCACCTATAAGGTTGGCATTAAGCTAAATTTTAAGATAAACATTATTTATATAGCTGTCTCTGATATTTTCTTTTTACTTAGGAGAACTTGGAAAAACAATGTTTTGAATTATAAGAAATTGTTGCAAAAGTGATTTACTTTGTTTTTGTGATACTGTTAGTGTCATTAAGTGTTGACATTGTTTTGGATTTGTCGTCATTTGGTCCAGTATTGAAGAATGGGGTATTTTTGAATATTTTTCTCGATTTTTTCAGGAAGTCCTAAGTGTGGTTCGCGGTGAGAATGCAGTGCTGCGTCGCATCTTTGACATCTACCTGTGCCTGCTGTCCCCCTACAGTTCTGAGTCTGTACTACTCAACGTCTTTGTCTCTCTGAGATTGTTTGTAAAGGATGTAAGAAAGAAGTTACTAATTGTTGCTGACTCGAAACTTCAAATACAGAAATTTTTGTACATAGATTATGTTTGTTGTATACTTATTTGTTATCAGGTTTTTTACGATATACAGATGTTTACACATTTTGCTGTATACTTGTTTTTACCACTTCAGTTTGCAATTGTGTGACTTTTCATACAAACGGTTAAATAAAGATTACGTAGATAAAATTTCTATGGTTTTTCTACTTTTTCTGAATTTTCTAGTTGTACAATCGCTTCTTTTTCTTGTAATTTTTTTCTTTTTTTCCAGTTCTCCCATGTCCTCTTTAAGGGCAAATCGGACTATGTGTCCCGCCTCTGCCCAGAGCTGCTGAAAACGGCGAGTGTTTCACAGGACGCCGTTCGGACGGAAGCCTGCGTGCTGCTCTATCTTCTGATGCGACTCAACTATGAGGCCAGTGGCCGTCGCAATTTCACCAGGGTACATCTTCAGGTATGAAGGAGGAAATAATTTTTGTATTTATTTGCCAGTTTCTTTGAAGGATATTTGGGTTTTTTTACCATGTCCCTGGTGTAATTCTGGACACAATTTAGTGCGATACCATAATTGGAATATTTTCGGAGAAAGATTTGTGAAGGGGGAGTGCAGTACAATTATCTCATGGGTTTGAGAAAAGTTTACTAGT
>JASAND010002419.1:0-103925 GCA_030248195.1 Trissonchulus latispiculum
ATAGATTAACATAGGATCGGATCTTGGGGGGGCTTGTCCCAAGAAAATTCTGAGGAGCTTGAACCGAAATTTTCAATGGGGGCTTGTAAGCACAAATTAACGCTAATAGTAGTAAAAAATTTTCAAAATTTTCAAAGCATTTGAAGAAAAAGTATCAATTTTTAGAAAACATTTCAATATTTTGGTTGATGTTTTGAAAAAATTAAGAAACTTTCGTAAAAGATTCCGGCGAAGCCAGAAATTTTCTGGAACTTCGGTGCAAAAACCTATTTTTTCGACCATTTCTGCTAACCCCTTGGCCAATTTTCTTTACCCCTTGTCTCTGACGGCGGTAGGGCTTGTGCCTTGCCCGGATTGGGTGAACTTAGACCCCCCATAATCCCCGTGTAGCATTTGACTTAGCGTTGCGCTCACGCCTTGAACCTGGCTTTCGTATCAAATCTAATTCAATAACATGCGCAACAACCTTTATCGAATAGCAAACTTCTAAGAGCATGGGACCTGCAAAACTTTTCAAATTTACTGGCACTTATTATTGCTTACTGCTGTTTTTGTGTACCAGCTAGTTTTAGTTTCAGTTTAAGTTCCAGCTGGCGACCTAAAATAATTTCAGTTTTTTTCAGTTCAGTTTTAGTTGCAGTTCATTAAAAACTGGGTTAACCTTCGGAGTTAATAAAGCATTATTTGGTGACTAATCTGCCATCCAATTCTTCTGGCACTATATATGCTGATAACTGTATTTGAACGACTTTTTTCAGACGAAGACTTGACCAAAACCTACGTGGTGGCTGGTGTGGTTGGATTTTTGATTCTGATTTCAATTGTCAGTGTGCCAACCTATCGTACGGTGCGGAAAGTGATAAGGTTTCGTCAGAAGTCAAAGATGATGGCAGAAAAGACAACTGAAGTTTCCGCAGGATCCGACGATTGGCAAACAGAAGATGAAGAACAGGAAGAAAAAACGCAAGATGAAGAAGATGAATAATAAAACTTGTGTTTTTAGAAACTGTATTTTTTCGGATTTTTCCACTTTGCCCATTAAGTGGTGTATATTTCGTAATGTTAGGTCTATTCTAGCTGTATTCGTATTTTTAACTGCTAGGTCACCATAGCGAGCTTAATCGTATTGATTTTAATTTTATTCTTTACTTCCTTGTTTCCTATTTTCTCTTTTACCTTCTATGTCTTTAGAACACGAAAAATATTGTATGTAATGCTATGCATGTGTTCACACAGAAATTAAATAGGGTGCGAATTTCAGTTGTTGTTTTTTAGCCTAATTTGTCGTCTTTCTTTTTTGATATCGTGAAAGTTCGACATATCAGGTTTTCGGCAAAAATTTGTTGTTCGCTTATTTTCCTGTTTAATTTCCCTTTAAGAAAACAGCAGGTATTAAGTGCTGGCGGAAATATATTATATAATTTGTACTATTATATTAGATTTATAGTCTGAGAAGGGTGGGTAAGAGTAATTCTAATTGTTATCAGTGGACTGGATAGGTGGTCACTACTCATCATCTTAAGACGCAAGCCGTTGTTAAAACAGTTAGCTACGAAATATGACAGTAACATATTCTTTGTGGATATAAAAGTACCGAGTTCTTGATTTTACTGAATCACAGCGGTGCATTTCAGAGTGAGCGTAAATGGTACACTATAAACTTAAGTGTTGTTGTGATTGCAGCAGAAACAACATATTCCATTAACAGTATAATTGTCTGTGCCACGGAAAGAAATGATAAACCAGTCTAAAAAAGAAATATATTGCTATGATTTAAATAATCGATGAAGGCATCAAGTTCATGTTTGCAAACTGGAAACCAAAGTTTTATTAGTGTCACCAACTACGACAACAAATTACCCAGACAACCAAGGCTCCACCGATTTGTGAAATGCAGTCATGGATTTCCACCTTTAAGCTGTCCCGCAATGTATCACTGGACATTGTTGGATAAAATATGTGAAGCCGAGAAATTTGTCCAGAACTATTACTGGATTGACGTAACCTAAACACAATATTCATGGGGCTGACGTTTCCAAATTTCAATTGACTTATGTTGACCATTGAAGATCATTGTTAAGAATTTTGTTTAATTATGTATTAAACACGCATCATAATAGTATTAATGTGTTGCTGCTTTCATGCAATACATACTTTACTTTACTTTTAAATCTGCTTGCTTCTTTGTATGCGGATACGAAAAATTTGTAAACAGTTGCGTTGCAACTCTTGAATTCGTCGAGACAATTTAACCACTACAAAACCCATCACTCTCTCGATGAGGTGTTTCTTGGAACCTGTCCATTTAACAAGTCAGTCCACTCAACGTGTTCTATTTCTAAGACATAATGTTCACTGGGACCGGAATTACCTGGAGTAGGAAACCTGCTTTCTGTAGTCATGTTCTAGGCAAGGCGGCACGCATTGACGTTGACATGCAGTGAATGGCTGATCCCCTCCGGGCAATGTAGCCAGATACATTGGTAGTGTAAAACAGTTTAGATTGTTCAAAACTGAGCATTCGGGTAGGATAATGTTTGAGTAGTTTAAAAACACGGAAACTGTGCATGTCTGACAGTCCGGAAACATTTCTTCCGTACTTTTCCTCAGCTTAGCACTGAAGCAGTTCACGATACACTGCTGATAGCTGATGTTCAAGTCATCGCAAGGGTTAGACGTAGTTTTAATCCGTATATGCTTGATGTACTCTACGGAGACGTGAGTAAGTGTTCCAGTGGGGGCATGAAGAAACTCAGACACCATCGCTTTAGCTGTGGACGGATGGAGAAAGGCAACCATAAACCCTTCATTTGAAGCCAAATAAAATTCTGAAAATTCATTCCTCGGATGAAGTAACTCCAGGTGCAAGCCTGAAACATTAAGTTGAATAATTACGGCCTTTTCGCGCAGCGAGTTAAACGAGTTAAAAGAGTTAAAATTAACTCAATCCTTTTCGCGCACAGGGTTACAAAAGTTAAACAGTTCGTTTTAACTCGCCTGCAGGGTTAAACGAGTTAAAAAATTTAACTCTACTCTTTTAACTCGCGCACGAAAAAGACCACAATGCGAGTATAAATTTTATCTGCTAATTACTGTATCAGGATGTGCGGTAACTGGTGACAAAAATGATATAATCAGTTCTAAGTTGGAGCTGACACAGGCAAACTTTTAAGTGTAAGCTGGGTTAGAATGGAAAAAAGATAAAAGGCACCAATCATAAGTCAATAATCAAAAGTGTAAACATGATTTGTTAAACTATCAGTAATTTAAAGGAGTACCTGAACCTGTCCCAACATGACACTGTTTAAAGCCTTTAAAAACAATTGACATTCCGGCAGGACCAAACACTTCTGTAGTAAAGCTGCAGCAATTGCTTGGCTGATGCACTGGCTTTTGCTCTTCTCTGCAAGACATCATCATGTCCAGACATGAGTGACCTACAGCCCGGATCATACTGGTTAGAGACATGTTCTTCTTTTGTAGAAGTAGATCCAACTTTGTTGCAACCCCAAAAAGCTTATCAAGATTACTTTCCACCTTGGTTTTATTCAAGTAGCCAAAATTGTGAATCCCTGGGAAAATGGAACCAAGCACGAAATCAATTTGTTGGATGTCGTCTGAGCTGATATGATCAGAAGTCTGAATAAATGAGGCCAGCTTTGATCTGCTATACCTACAAAACATTTCGGAGGGTATCAATGGATTACTCGTTTTATTTAAGCGTAAGCTGTGGTTGTCACGGCATTTTCGGAGATAACTATTATATAAGGGGTCTAGTATATTATATATAACTATTATATAAAGCAAGTCAGAGCGGACAACATTAGATCTCACAGGCGCAGCACTTGGTAGGCAGCTAAAATAGTGTTTTGTTTTCAAGGGTTTTCAAAAAGATTAGATTTCAGTTCTAATAGATTGACTTGAGCAAATTAAATGCTTTTCACACCATTGATGTTGAACGTTGACTCAGAATACACCTATAATCAACCCATAATACAGTCCCTTAATTGACATCAGCAGAGTAAAATTCTATGTTTTGAGAACTATCGTACTATAGAAGACCTTGAGTCGGTATGCGCCAAGTAGAGCCTCCCTAGCTCTTGCTGTCTAAGTATCAGCCCTGTTAGGATTAATCTGTAGGCAGATAACGAGAGTGTTTGGTCATTCAATCAATGTACGAGTTTGCTAATTAATAAAGTTTTGTGTCATGGTCTGAAGAGCAAGCAACACGCTGCAAGGGAAGAAACCAGTCACCTCTCTGCGAAGATGTAATAAGTTCATCGTAGGTATTTTTGATGTGCTGAATTCGAAAAGGGAGACCATTTTTCGATAAGACAGTGCTTTAGTTTAAATTGCGCTCTTAATAATCTTACTGCGTTTTGGAGCAATTGTCTCTCAGAGCTGGGAAACCAGTGTTTCAAAGTTTTTAAAGACTTGTATCTCAGCGACTCCCCTGCTTAACTTCCTGCCAACGTTTACAAGCTCAGGTGCTTTTAAACAACAAAGTTTCTACGATTCTGGCGAAACTCTTTGGAATAACTGGAATAACTATGTTATCTTAGATTTTTAATCTTGTATTTTCACAAAGCTTACCGCAGACAAGGAGCATTGATTGTAGAAATAACTTTTGTTCATTCTGACAACCACAGATCCTAAGGCCTAATCGTAAATCGTCCTACGCGAGCATATACAATGTCAACTTTCTAGCACGTTTCGCACACGCACCACGTAAGGACCTACAAATTTCGCACTGCTTGCATGCATCAAATTAGGTTTTTAAGAACAAGTAGAATCAAAATTAATAGTACATACCTAGACAGCGGATTAAAAAAGATTGTTGGTAGCATTTCGCTAGTAAGTCGTGTTGTTGTAACGTAGGTTTGAATGTCTCCATTTCGATATGTCCTATCAATTCCTCTTGTGGTATAAATAGCTAATGACAAGAATGCTGCCCATAACACAATCCAAAAAATCCTAGTCCAAATGTTCTTCCCAAGCAAAATGTAATCAAGCCCATGAATGAATGTTTTCTCCGCAAATAAATTTCGAATGGATAAGATATCTATACAAATCCAGAGGCTAATTTTGATAAAACATCATTTCTTTGATGTTTCTGTTTACTGAATAATATTTCGTCTATTATTGTGGAAAAGCGTTTAAAATATACAAGTTTCTTTCAACGTTTGATTTCAAGAACCTTTGGATATTACCATAAATGAAATCCAAGTGATTTTAAAACAATAACAACATTAGTCTAGTGCCTTTACCAAGCTTATCGAAAATACTGAAGGCAAATAAATTGAAAATTCGATTATACTATTTATGACTTATTCACTCTTAACGCAATTTTTTTACTTGTGTTTAGACTAACGAGAGGTTGTTGAAGTCTTTGAAGCTCACACGGTTGACAAACTAACTGCCACATGTCTGTAATTTGCAAAAAGCAAATGTAAACATCTACAGAAAATTCGAAACATTCTGCCAAGAGTGTATAATTGCGCTATATTTAAGAAGAAGAGTAAGCCACTAGAGGGCTCCTCTTCTTGGCATTGCGTAACGGTACTCCGACCACAATACGCGAATGTTTCCCCATTGGGGGGGGGGTCGACCAGATCGACAGGGCAAACCCCCTCCGTTTGGGGGGGGGTCGCCCAAGCAGGCTAAGATTGCTTGAATTTGATTGGCTATTGGCAACTCCCCCCCACACGGGGACCCCTTTCAGCGACCCCCCCAAACGGGGACCCTTTTTGGAAATAAGCTGTAACTACCGTAATCCTTTGCTAGACCCCCCCCCCCCACAAACGGAGGGGGGTTTCTGCAATCTGATTGGCTGTTGACGACCCCCCCCCCAAACGGGGACCTCTTTTTGATGTCCCCCCCACCAAAACGGAGGGTGGGTATGCGCTGTCGATCTGGTCGACCCCCCCCCCACGATCTGGATCTGGCTACCCCTCCTTCCAAACGGGGGAACATTCGCGTATTGTGGTCGGAGCACCGTTACGCAATGCCAAGAAGAGGAGCCCTCTAGTGCTTTACTCTTCTTAAACATAAGGGAATTAATTATGGACTCTTGATTCTGCACATATACTATCTTTGCATTACTCTATTATGCTGCATACTTACCTGCATTAGGTAACCACTGATTTCTGCAAAACTTCATTGAGTATGTCAGACTTCAGACTAGACTAGAACCTAACTAGTATAACTTATTGCTGTCCGTATTAAAGGTACTATAGTACCTGGAGGCAGTCAAGCATATAAGTCAGTTGACATCAATCTAACAACTGCCGCTCTTATATTCCACCTGATACTAATCTATTGATATAGCGATATAGCTCTATGCTATAAATTGCGTATGCTTACGATAGTTAGTGTAGAGATAAGACTGTATTATCTCAGAGTAGAAAAAAAGAATGCCGGTGCGAAAACTGCGAGAAAAGAAACGAGACACTGCTTTAGTGCCTTGAATTTATTAAGAAGACATTTGAAAGTACAGAACTTGGCATAAAATTAAATGAAATAGGCACCAGACGATGTTTTGTAACAAAACACAAAAGAAAGGGGAAACACCCAAGACAAACCTCAAAACACCCAGCAACAAGTAATTACCGACAAATGGGGCACAAACAATTGCACTCGAATAAAATTAACAGTTTGAACTATTAGCTAGTTATAGCCCAGCCCTGGACAAGAGGACAATTTAGTTTGAGCGTTTACAAAGATAGCGCTAACTTTAGATAATTTCAAAATGGATATCTATGCATATCTTCACATTGACGCGATGATGTGACTTAATAAAGTTCGACATCGACTTAAAGATTTTAGGTATCGGCTCCAACGGCATATAGTTAACTGGTACGACAAGAAAGTAAGTCTGTTTTGCTGGTTTCGTTTATTAAGGTGAATGGATTCATTAGCTTTGAAAGAGCATACAAATTTCCTTCCAACTCCAAGAACAAGAAAGTTGTAGCATTTGAAAAACTTTGCACAAAAGGATACGAAAACTTTAAATTCTGTGATTTTTTAGAGAGTTGCCACGTAGTGCGTATTAGTAAAGAAAACATCTTGGCAAAAACTAATAAAATCCAGCCCGCCTAAATTATCTTGAACTTGTAACCATATCTTCATTTTTTCCGGGTTTATTTGGAACTGAATTCATTGCGTTTAAGCATTTGCCTAATTAGGATGAACAAACGCTTTTTAACAGAGAAATCTGAAATCAGCTGAAGCGTAAAGATGCCTGTTAATCTGTGCCTGCAGGATAGATTTCCAACTGGCTGGCAGATCTGATAGATATCGGTGATATTAGTTTGACAATTTGAAGTCCCGCTGTCTGGAGCTAGCCAGACGATAGATCTGATGATAGCAGGATTGAAATCAGCAGATTCAGAAAGGCAATCGAATCGTAGGCGTATGCTTGGAGAACGTTTTAAAATAAAAATAATGGAAGCCTCAGTATTAAAACTTAATGTTAACAAAATGCCGTAGTTCGAAGTAGCCGACACACAATCTGACCAGAATCACGTCGCACCTACTTCAGACAAAGACTTTCCCTTTGTTGGCTGTATTTTACATTTATTTTGTCTTGTTTGTTTCAGTATGTATTAGTTTCCCAAAATAACAGGGGCATTCCGTGGAGTTGCTTCGGTAGAGGAAGACAGATATCAAAACTCCGGCATCGTTAGCAGCTTTCCCTAGCAGTATTCGAGAGTGCCGTGTGGACTGCCAAATGGGCAGAAGCCTTGTCATTTTGTAAGGGAAGCAGGCATAGGAAAGATTGATAAGCCTGATATGGGAGATCAGCTGATGGCCCTGTGGTGTAGTTAGTTGGTTAGCATGTCTGCTTCGGAGTCAGAAGGGCCGTGGTTCGAAACCCGGCTGGGCCAATTCTTTACTTTCAATGGTGAGTGAAAAGCTGAACCGCCCTCTTCTATTCTCTCTTCTAGGTCCTGATTTCGTGGGCACAAGGGTGCCTGACGCCTCCCGTATCGGGCTTGTCCTTGGTTTCGTCTTGGTCCACCAGCCCTGGTAGAAGAGCCACAATTTGTCCGTAGTCAGAATCTTTCTCACAGACGAAGAACTCTTCCTATTGTGATCTCTTGGCAATATTTGTATTTTTCAGTTTTATTGTTTAGTATTTAACACTTTTATTAAATACTAGTAATTTTATTAGTTGAAATACTTTAATACTTTAAGTATTTAATGTTCACAAAACATTAAAAACTGCTATGCGATAGACGTGTTCAAACAGCCATGTACAAGATGCCTTCGGCACTGTCTCTGCCTCTGTATACTTAATAACATTTAGTAAAATGTTTGAGCAGAACTGATATTAATGGTCTGTTTTGCTCTTATTAAATAAAGTGGTTCATTTGTGAAGCTAGAACTATGTTTCTCATTAGGGCATCCAGATTTGGGTCGTTAGGAAGCCCTAATTTATTACAGCTTCTGTTTTTGTTTGTTAATTTCAAAGGTTTCTGTAAACCAGAAATTAGATATTTGTCCTTTAAGCATTTGCATAAAGTATGTTATAGTGGATATTTGAAATGTTTTTTTGCTTCATTTGCTTTTGAAATGTTTATTTATTGATGATTTGATTAGGGAATAGTTGAGTGTCATTAGATGAAACTAAAGATGTCAAGAGAAGCTCAGAAAAAGACTGTCAACTTTTCAGAACGCTCCAACTTCATTAGTATTTAGATTTTTACATAAAGCATTTATAGCTATTCTCGTTCTATAACCTGATGATTCTTATTAACACAGTTAGTTTCATCTTAAATTATATCTCCCTGTAGACAAAAATAACTCGTCTTTTATCAAAACGTACATCAGCAATACAAAAGAAGAGGGCATTTTCTGTCATTTTTCTGTACCTACATTTTATGCAAACAGCTAATTTTTACTAATTATTGTAATTATCTGACTCTTTAGCTGCTCATCAAAAAGTCTTAATTCAAAGAAAATGTTTAGAGTTCGCCTTTATCCCATCGGATTTCTATAAAGCTTCATGTATGAACTAATTACGCATTTTCAGCTTTAGAAAAGCTTAGGTACATACTTTGAGATGGGATTGCTTTACATTAAGGTTTCCACACTTTTTTCTGACGACTTTTTCCTATTTCCGAAATCTGCCACCAGTTTTTCAGGTCACATGGGGTGAGATGAAAACGTCATTCAAGTTTGAGAACGCCTACAATTAATTAGCTTTTACAGCAAACGACATATTACGACAAAGTGAATATGCAAGAGTACATAATAGATAAGAGTATGACAACTTCAGGTTCCGTCGACCATGGGACAGAAGACCAGCTTTTGCGTCTAGGCATGAATTTGTAGTTCAAAGAGCCCAGTTAAGTCTAAACTACCTGAGAATATAAAAATCGCCAGTTCAATCCTTTGTCCTGGATACTTTCTTCAAATTATTTATTCCTAATTTCTACCTTCTAAACAAGGATACACTCAAATGAATGTTTTGCAAACTAGTAGACATAACATTAAGATTACTTCAAACAAATCGGATCGGAACCATTAAACAATCTTACATCATTAATCTAATCTTCATAACGTCCCCTGCAAATAAGATCTAATCTTTTCAAATGCTCATCCTAAACTAATGGGCTAAGGCAGTGGTGTTCCATTATGTCGTCACAAAAATGCCAGGCTTAAGGCAAGCTAAAGTTGGTTTACATTAATAAATAATTTGACTACTTAGCATCTTAGCTCTTTTTTCTTACTGAGAAGAGCGTAAGACTTGAGTTGTTTTCATTCGCTAACTTAAAGTTGAAAGCTATGAATTGATCACTATTTATTTGTTACTGAGCAAATCTTTTTCTTGCAAGGTTTCTTCAAGAAGCAGTTGAATAAATCTAACTTTTTAAGGGGGTCACTGGGTAAACATCGATAGCCACTATTTCACTCATTTTCACACATAATGTTGCCCCGTATTATGTTCTTAAAAACAAGACAAAATATTAGTGTTCGAAATCAAACTGTGACAGAGTTATTCCGGCTCAAAGCTGGAAAACTTTGAAATTCCGATCACGGGCCCTGCAAGGTCAGGTGGAGACCGACCGTAGTCGAGAACAAGATTGAACGATACTCCAAATTAAAGCCTTTACTAAGTCAATATTAGTGCAGACGCGGCTCAAGGCAAACTATCCAGGCGTTCACAATGCATGCTTGAGTGATGCACTTACCTAACTTTGGAGGTCTGCCCAGTATAACTTTAACTCATTTCAACTTACAGATACAGCATTTTAGACCCATAGTTTTCGGAGAAAAATTGCTCCTCGGTCTATTAGCTATCGATTGGTACCCAATTTGGCTATACATATTAGGAAATAATTATAAAATTAGTATTTTTTACCTATAAAGATCAAAGGTGCCGCCACATTGGTCATGGTTATTGTTGTCATTTGTTTTGGCCACGTTAAGTGACAGACGTGGATATATTAATCTGCCAAGTTTGGTGATTTTTTACAACATAATGTGTGTGAAATTAGCAAAAGAATGTGAAAACAGTGAAAAATGGCTATTACTAGCACAATTTGCTGTTTTTGTGGCAAGTTTTATGAGCTTACTGTACATGGCAGAAACTTGAAACTACTTTCAAAAGATGTTTTTTTATGCGTAGAGTGCAGCTATCTATTGGCCATTTCTATAACTTTTGTCAACCAAGAAGAAGTGAAAGAGTGCAAAAGTACGATAGCCGAAAACCTAGTTTGATCTGGTGAATTAACTCTTCTGTTTTCCAAATTGACCTTAAACTAAGTTTGTCCCACAAAAACATCTAATATGGTTGTTTCTTGTAGGCTGGATTTTATGAATTTCTTTGATGGTCATGTAGGTTTCACTGAAAAATACAGACATTATCATGTTTTTTCATCCTCCAATTAATTAGCATTATTCGCTTTCAGTCAGAAAGATTTATTTTTTGAATGAACTCGTGTCAGCACTAGAAAGATCTCACCGCTTTGCTTTGGTTGAAAAAATCGCGATCTTTGTCTCTTGCACTGTAATTATAATAATTTCGGAAAGTGCAATATCCAGATTTCTGTCAAGTTTGAAGTATTCATGATTAAATGTTTGCTCAAATTAAGTTTTTGGAGTGATATTGAAGGAATTCACATAAAATGTGACCAGAGACCCGAACATGATTCATTTTGTTCATTGACGAGTTTTAGCAATAGCGGAATATCGGAATAATGGAATAACCCAGAAAAAATTTGCATGGATATCTTGCTACCGTTATGAAAAAATTTTAATTTTTAATTAAAATTGCAGAGGCCGATAGGTATAGATCTTGAATCAACCCGTAAGCTTGACCCGGCCGGTATAACCCGATTTGCTAAGCGGGGAAGGGGCAACGCCACTTCCCCGCATTTGATAGGCATTGACTTTGATTGTGAGTAAATTGAACTGGGGTATTTTACTGCTATATAGTTGTCACTGGAAAAGAGGTGTGATGTCTGTGATATGTTATTTTAACTTATTTCATTTTTCGGTAATTTTAAAAATTAATCACTCTTCAACTTCAAATTTTTTAAAGTTTTTGTCCAAACAAATTTGTTTTCTACAGCTGCGGAAGCAGACATGTGCAGGAGGAGAAGTTCTGGGGGGGTGAAGGGCGGCCGAAGGCCGCCGAAAAACCGGATTTTTCCGGTTTTTTACCGGAAAAATCCGGATTCTGGGGGGGTGAGGGACCCCTCTGGGGGGGGGTGACAAACCCCCCCCAAGCACACGTATGTGCGGAAGCTAGCTACCCTTAAATGTCCCAGAATTTTCGAAACAATAACCCTACATTATATCCGGAAGACTTTTGATCCGAAAAAACATTTGGAGAGCCAAAAACTTCCAATGTTTTTCTTGTCATTAATCACTGATTCCGGGGGCGGTTTGGGGCCCAAAATTGGGTTTCTGCTATTCTTATCTCTAAGATGCAAAGTCGGTCCCAAAAGTCCCGTTTTTCCTCTTGCTTGAAATGAGGTCACCATAGTTATGGAAAAGACTTATTCGAAAGTGTTCTTCTTTAGCTCTCTGAGACTTTAGCTTAAAGTTTATTGCTGACGCAATTTTGAGAAAGATTAAACTTGTTTATCGCTTCTGATTGAAATCTTGTTAACTTGTTGGTGACTCTCATATTTAAAAGTTCCTCTACGTCTGACGTATGTAAGATTGCAGCAGGGAGTTTCACGAGTAAATTCAGCTAAACTTAATCTAAACCTTTTTTACGCACAGAGTAGAGGATGCAGAGTAAAACTTTTTTAAAATTGTTTTATTCGCTCGAAAGAACAAAGGTTGATTTCAGAAGTCAAATGTGTGTCAAATTGGATAATAGGTTAATTAGATAGTTGGAAACTGAGCATCAAAAAAACTGGGTTGGAAAAGGCGCCTTCTTTTGTTCACTATCCTGGTAAATCCATGTTCAAAAGATATTTCCGAGCACTGTATCACAAAATTATAACTGAATTCTATTTATCTCAGTATAAGCGTTCATGTTAAGCTCACACTAAGTTAGGTAAGAGATTTTTAATTAAATTTGAATTTGAATTAAATTTGAATTAAAAATTTGATTTCAGATTGTTCTTCAATGTCCTTCAAAAGTCGCCAGAGTTAGAGCTAGAGTCAGGAAAATTTTGGGCGAATCTTAATCGAATAACAGTATAGGGCCACAATACAAGTAGAAATGCTGAATTCTGACATCTAAATTGTTCCCTATGTTGCGGAGGAAAGCTAGCGTTCTATTGGAGGATGTAATCCCAGTCTTGATCCTATTCTCCTAACCGCTTTCACCTTCTTATCTATGTCTAAGAAGATTGTCCATCAAACGCACAGACCATTCAATGTAATTTATCTTAGAACTTTATTCACCTTACAACAGTTGTTTCATGGGGTCTATATTATCAACGTCTAAATACGGGTTAAGTCTCAAACCTGGGTTTACTCGTCTATGTCTAACAAACAATTTAAATCAGGTTTGACTAAACCCGGGTTTAGAAGTTGATTAGACTGGCCTCAGGCTGACATCTTTAATATTTATGTTTCAGTTAGGTTGGCGGTTTGTTGTGTTTATTAATGATTGAGAGATGGAAACGGAAGTAACGATTATTTTGGTAGCATTCTTGGCCATCATTTCCAGAACAAGTGAGTTGGCCACGATTGTCCCTTGGTTTTATCAGTAGCTACAGATCATGATTTATACCAATTTGAGAAATAATTTGAAAAGAAACTAGATGTAAAATATGGGGGAGCTAGGGATTTTAACCTCTGAGCTCACGCCCCAAATCTTACAAGTGGAACTGTGCGCAAGGACGCTGACCTACTACTGCGGTTGGAGATATTTAGTCCAGGCGGCTCTCTACCACCGACTTGCCTCGCCAAGGGGGTAATGGATAATTTTTGGGGGACGCCAACGGGGCGCCAAACAAAACAGGGGAACACACACACGGAATAGACTCAGAAATAAGTCAGCTCCGGGCTAATCCCAGAGCTCTACCTAGCTAGGAAACAGAGATCAAAATTAGTTAAGGCGTAGTAAAAATAATTAAATAAAGTGGACGAAAGACAACTGGCGGATTTACTGGTACAACACAGGGCAAAGGTATGACAGGAAAGTCCGTCCGGCGATATCCAGACAAGACAGGCAAATTAAAGCGGGCTACCCGCACAATAACGGAAAATGGGCACGAAAGGGAAGCACAAACAAAGGGGAGGGGACCAGCAACAAATCGGGCAAGGGAACAATACAATAAAATTGGGGGAGGGGAGTTAGCAGGTGAAGTTAGACCCCGGGGGAGGGAACGGGGGCAACCCCGCTAGTTAGGCCGGAAAGGGAAGGGGGAAAGATTAGCAATAAAAAAGGAGAAACGAATTAAAGGGGGGTTAGGATCAAAAAGGGGGTTAAAGAGTGTGAGTTGAAAGGATTTTAAAAGGAAAAAATCGAAAACTAAGAACTCACTCTTTGGGTGTAGAAGTGGCAAAAGGCGGGGCCCCAATCTCAGACATCGACCGCTCCGTGACTTGACAAAACCCCCAACTGACAATAACAAGTCTGAGTCAGCATTGAAAAAGAGACAAACTGGAATAAACCAGTTTTTGTCAGCGTCTGCTGACGTGCATGATCTGTCTTTGCAGACAGAACATAAAAATTACAATAATTACATAAGGGGGAATTTTTAGAGACCTTTCGGGAGAAAAATGGGAAAAGGCGAAATGTAGATATTGGAAAGGGGGGTGATAGCGCAGTCACTATCACCCACATTACATAGACTGTGAAGACTATGAATACTGGTCTGAAGGTCTGACTGCTCAGCTACTATATTTAATGCTCCAGTACCGGTGCCTTCCAAAACTTGTGCTAAATGTGAATTTCAGCTTTTTAAAAATATTCTTTTTTCTGGCAATATCAGTGCAATTGTTGGCTTGGTTGATTATTGCGTCCGTAGCATTCGTCTCGCCTCCTCACTGTTAGCCAAAGCGGTTAATCTATATAGCAATTTGTTATATGAATACAGAAAACTATACTCAATCATTACTTCCTGCTTTGGATTGATAAGCCTAAGGGTCTTTCGCGTTTTTAAGTTCCTTTATTCCTTTCCCTATTCCGCTGCAATTAAATAACTACGACAGCCGTTTTGCATTAATTACGGGTAAACATTGTTGTTAAATTTTTTCTAGTGTTTTATGCCTTGAATTTTTCCGCATCCAAGTGTCAAAACCTTGTCCATTTTACTGTCACATTTCACTTCAAGGGTCTTCTACTTAGGCTGTAATGGTGGGGTGTACAGCATTGTGCCAGTGTAGCGAGTGTGTGACTTTTCGGATTGTAGGGTTGTAGCATCTCGGAGGGTCATCTACTTAGGCAGTAATGGTGGGGGGGGTACGGCATTGTGCCAGGAGTGCAGAGAGTGTGTGATTTTTCGCATTGTGGGGTTGCAGCATCTTCAAGGGTCTTCTACTTAGGCAGTAATGGTGGGGGGTACAGCATTGTGCCAGCAGTGCAGAGAGTGTGTGATTTTTCGCATTGTGGGGTTGCAGCATCTTCAAGGGTCTTCTACTTAGGCAGTAATGGTGGGGGTACAGCATTGTGTCAGGAGTGCAGAGAGTGTGTGATTTTTCGCATTGTGGGGTTGCAGCATCTTCAAGGGTCTTCTACTTAGGCAGTAATGGTGGGGGGTACAGCATTGTGTCAGGAGTGCAGAGAGTGTGTGATTTTTCGCATTGTGGGGTTGCAGCATCTTCAAGGGTCTTCTACTTAGACTGTAATGGTGGGGGTGTGTAGCATTACCCCTTCCCCCGTACCTCCAACAACAAAAATTTTAAGATTTTTAAGATTTTTATTCCTTTCCTTATTCTGCTGCAGTTAAATAACTACGACAGCTGTTTTGCATTAATTGCAGAACAAACATTGTTGTTCAATATTTTATAGCGATTTATGCCTTGAATTATCCCTCATCCAAGTGACAAACCCATGTCAATTTGTCACTGTTTTTGTTGCAGATTGCTGTCCACCTCACTGCAGTTTGCTGTGCCAATTGGACGCTTCATTGGACAGATGTGACTGTTTCTGTGATGACAGTCTACAGCCAACAGCTGACGAACATTTAATCCGCAAACGACCTGGAGGTCGTGCTTTTGCTGGGGGTGGCTACTATCCATTCCAAATTTGGAAGCGACCCGGGGCTCGACCCATGGCCTCCTATTGGTATAATCGTTATGGTAGATATAGACGAGGAGGGGGTCGAAGCTTCAACAATTATTATGACGATTATGACGACCTGTACAGAAGCAAAAGGCCTGGTGCCCGGGCATTTCTGCCAATGAATCAATACAACTATAATCGTTACTGGTACAAAAGACTGTGGTCGTAAACATCTGTAGATTTCATGGTTGTGATTAGTGCTTTGTAAGCTGTGTGAAGTGTTAGTGCATTTAATGCGATTTAATGCATTTTAACGTGAGAGTGTAGCAATGAAATGTTTGGGCAGTTGCTAAATATAAACAATGAAAAATATACCAACCATCCATAACTTTGTATTTCATTTAATACATGCATAAACTATAACCAAGAGTGTATAATAGATAAGAGTATGACACTCTTAAGCTATCATGTTGAAATCATGTAAGGTATGCTCGGTGCGTTAACTCGGGACCCCACCCGGAACTTTCGCTTGTGTCTGCTCGCTGATTGGCCCATTAGCCTAAGGCTTACTGTAGGTAATTTATTAGTTATTTTAATTTATTAATTATAACTTTAATTATGTTAATGCAATTAAAAACTAATTCGACAATTTTGTAGCATTTTTTCTGCTCTTTCTAATGATATAAAAATTGTTGCACACGACATTCCTTCGAAATTTTGTATTATGAAACAATTTAATATCATTAGAAAGAGCTGAAAAAATGCTACAAAGTTGTCGAATTAGTTTTTTAACTGCATTAATCTAATTAAAGTTATACCTAATTTATTAAAATAGCTATTAATAAATTATCTACAGTAAGCCTTAGGCTAATGGGCCAATTAGCGAGCAGACACACGCTCATATGAAATCGGGTGGATAGTGCAAAGTGGGACCCCCCGGAAGTTCCAGGGGGGGGGGGGCGGTCCCGCCCGAGTAAACGTACCGAGCATACCTTACATGATTTTAACAGGATAGCTTAAGAGTGTCATACTCTTATCTATTATACACACTTTTGGTATAACACATATATAACATTGGCACATCTGCACATAAGCACAATTTGTCCAACCACCTGCTGAAGCATATAACAATTGAGTGTATAAATATTTGAAATTCGGATATGATTTGAATGGAGAATACGGATTCTTCATGAAAATTAACTTATCGAACATTCTTCCTTAACCTATTAAATGATCATCTGTTACGAAATCATATATACTCAATTTCAATTTCTGCTTGGAAGCAGCTTCAGAATGCATTAGTTAAGATGAAATTTATTATTACAAAATGTAAGCTGGGCGCAGCACAAAAACCGCATCGATGGCAATACCGCGAAGTTTTATAAGTGAGTTATGGAGAGAGGTTATCCACTCATAATTTGAAATTACTCATTAACAAAGGAATTGCACAACCGCTAAACTAAAGGATTTTGTCAGATGAAAATTTTTCAGAAAAAATAGTGAAACCAAATTTTAACTTGTAAACGACAAACTGACTCAACTCTGACAAGAAACTGTTGGAGGAAAATGGAAATTTTATCTGATGTCCGACAAAACTGACCAGTCATATTGTTTCATTTTAAAAGAAGATGCCATGAATTTGAATTTGATTGGAATTTGGTTCCTTTCCAAAGGACGTAGACAATAACTTTTTCTTTCAATACTATATTAACTATACTATATTACTATTCTATATTATATTAACAATACTCTTTCCAAAATGTTCCCTTCTCCCTTCTCTTGGCTAGCTGCTAGCCCTATTCAGGGAAACGTTGAAAAGGACCGACAATAGGTAAGATAGTTCTCTGGCACATTCCCGCAAGACAATAAATTTGATCCGGCCCAGTCCCCTTGGAGCAGTCTAAGCGGGACAGAAGCAGACGAATGGAGCGAGGCCGGAATCGGACAGACTTCAGCTAAGTTCTAGTGCGTGAACGAATGAAGGGAGGCAGTTGACAACGAGAGTCTGCTGCCCGGCACTTGGTCAGGAAATACCAATTAAACAGAGCCGCTTTCGCTGGAAAGTGGTGGGATAGGTGGGCGGGATGAACGATTTGTGAGCCGGTGCACGGCAGTCCACCATGGCCGACCACGGTAACTGTCCACGGAGAGGGCGGTTTCAGATGCATACTCTCGTTTACGGCGTCGCAGTGCGTGATTAAATTTGTTGCGAGCGGTGACGTACGCTATCCGGTCTTCCACTAGGTTTGAGTGACGCCAAACGTTATAGGCTGCTGCTTTCTTCCTAGACAGGTCGTAAGGTTCATGATTGAAGAATGGCTTGAAGTGACGAGGCTTATGGCGTTTCTGAGGTATGAAACGACTCATACCGGACCGTACAGTATCTCGAACGCGACACCACAGAGATTCGGTGTCATGGCGAACGTCAGAAATTGGCATTGAGCTGACGATTGATCATAGGCCGTCCCAATCGGCTTTGCCGTAGCACCACGTCCACCTGGGATCAACATTCCCAGGGTGATGGTAAGGGGCAGTTGATTCAAAAATCACCACAGAATGGTCGGATGAGCCGATGGGAGGGTCGGTGCCTACGAAGACAAAAGAGCGTTCCCGGTGGACATTAGCTGTGGCCATGACCAGGTCTAATGTCGCAGGCGTTATACCCATACGAGTCGGTTCAGACACAATTTGCCCCAGACTATTAATGCCACAGAAAAGTTCAGCATCGCGCCCGGCCTGTATAGTGGGGCCTGAATGAAGCAGTCAGTCAGAGTGGTGGGCATTAAAATCCCCGACTACAGTTATCGGGGCGCTGGGGTCGGAAGACAGAATAGTCTCAATGTTGGCAGTCATGGCATTGAAGATGGCAATGTCCCTGTTGGGGGTGGCGGTAGCACAGGGCTAAGTAATGGTAGGCATCAGCTGACTGGATCCTGTACCAGCTGTACTCGAAAGTCGAAGATCGGTGGTGGAGTGCCGATTGTAAATCGTCACGTAAGTACAGAGCTGTGCCGCCCCCATGTGTCGGGCGGTCGTGGCAAAATAGGTTAAAGCCTGGGATCATATACGCGTTGCCGTCGGGAGTAGCTGGATTAATGAAGGATTCACATATCGCGACGACGGCTGGTTTTAAGGGAGCATTGTCAGGCCTGTAGCAGAGAGCATCAAAATGAGTTTCAGTTCCACGAATGTTAGTAAGCCAGAGCGGTAATCCTCTTCCAGCATCGAGCTCACCTCCCCGTCGCCGGTTTATAGATGAACTGTCATTAGAGGCAGAGGGGCTGTTGCGAGTGTCAGTAGTGATACGGTCTGTTCGTTCAGTTAGAGTAGCGAAATTAAGAGCCCAGACGGCGGAAGGGCAGCTATCTCTAGGCTAGTTCTTTATTGCTCAAAAGTTGTCCACACAACAGGTTTAATGTGCGCTTTCACGTGAACGGCTCAAAATTGCACTCAGACTTCATAAGTTTTTCCTAGCCGATAAAGATCTGATTTCGGCGGATCGCCTGTTGCCAAAACACAAAGAAATCAAGACGTGAAAAAACACTGGGACAACATTTATTTTATTTCATCCTTTATATTTAATTTTACTGCGATGCTGTCTTGTACATGCTATATATCCCTGTAGTGGACCAGAAGACTTAGACTTAAATCACTAGATTCAATTGCCAACCAATACCAAATATAGCAGAACCCCATGTCGCCAATTGTTTCCTAGGACCGCCTTCGGGTGGATCTGCCACGGCGCGCTCATCACTTGGGCAGTGATAGACGTCTGGCAGACCTTGGTAAACGCCTCGGATAATTCTGATTATATTTACTCGGTGCAAGCCTCCCCGTGTCAAACGTATAAATGATTCGGGGAAATATCATTAAATTAATAACTTTTACCAGCATTTTGTCCGACAACTTTATCACAAAGTCTTCACTGAGTCATTGGCGTTGTGGTTGAAGAGGCTTCATTTAGATCAAATATTCTTAAATCTCACAGCTATGAAATTTCTAACTTAGTGCCTGTTAGGTTCATCAAGGTTTTTATACAACAAAGTTCACCAATGATGTTAATAATGACCTGTAGGGATTTTCATGTTATCAGGAGGTTGTGTGGAGAAAAAAATTATAATGACACATAGAACAGCTGAATTTGAAATGGAGTTTAGCATTCTGATAACATACGGAGGCGTTAAATTTTGAGTCGCGACGTTTCGCCCATCTTTACCTATGGGCATCTTCAGGCTGGTAGCCCCTAAGAGGTCTGTTGGAATAAGAGGCGTTCGGGGATTTGATCAGACGTGCCACACCTGTGTAACATTATCATTGTACTACCGGGGGACCCTTGCAGCATATTTCTTGGACCCTTGCAGCAGGCATATTATTAGGAATCCAAAGAATAACGTGGGGAAAGGAGGGTGGAGACCTCCAGACAGAAAAACAGGTAGATCCCTTAGCGACAAGGAAGAAGGATATGATACTAGCGATATTGCAAAAATTTTCTATTTTTAGCAAATTTAGCATTTTCTTCTGAACATTGCCTAAAGTTCGCTGAAAATCGTTATTTCCCCAAATCCAAAGCATATGCACTTTCTTGCAACCTTTAGGGTAGACCCCTTAAAAGTTTTAAGTCTCTTAGCGGTAGACTACTTTTCAGAGTTGGGTTAGACTCACCTGCTATTCGGACACTGTGTTAATCTATAAAAATAACAATGCCATAAATGTATGCTGTTATTTAATTATCGCAATTTTGCTTTAAAACAGAAACATTAAGTCAATAGTGCTGATTATTTCAACATTCAGTCCGCAGTAAACCATTAGATCCGACTATCCATTCAAGTGTCACGACTTGTCCAATAGGTCAAGCTAAAATTAGTTAAACATAAAGCATAGTTCAGTGTTCTATACTTTATCAATTGTTGAAAGAATCACTACAGATCCAACTCATAGACGCATCTGTGCATATATGCACCCATTGTCGGTTTTAACATGTGCAAGGTAAGAGGAAATGGCAGTATCCAACATTTGTGAGAAATTTTACATTTTAAAAATTTAAATTTAAAAAACATATACACAGAATTCTCCGTTTGCTGATTAAGTTACAATTTGATAAAGAACTAATGTCATTTCATGGTTTGTATCTCAACTCAAGGTTGGTCCGACTGTGTTAAGTTTTTGAATAGATTTATGCGAACGCCAAATTTAATCCCGGAAATTTTTAGGCTGGTCTTGGAGTGAACAAAAACTGGATGTTCAATATATAATATGAAAAGCTGGAGCAGCCTTTTGGAAAACTGTTATGGCACTGATCGAATAGTCGAGACAATGAAGTCAATACATAATTTAGAACAATGAAGAGCAGTTGTAGCACAACTTTGTATTTCGATCGGTAGGTTTTTCTATCGTTTGGTTCGCTAGGATTGACCAATTGACCGGTCAATTTACAGTTCCTAATTCTATGGCGCACGAATTTGAGCATGAATTCCAACTTTTGCAAGATATATAGTTTTGGTGTACACAAGCTACTTCTAACTAAACTTTAAATCAGTCAAGCTAAAAATGGACCGTCCCGGAATACAGCAACATGCTATCGTATTTAATTACCGCAAGCCTCTTGCGGTTGGAACTTGGCAATCTGACAGACAGGGGTGGCAATGAAGTCGCATTCTCCGTCGTACAGCTCTGAATCCAAAATGGCGGCACAATCTTCCTGCTCAGCAAAATCACCAGGTTCACCAGGAGCCCAAGCAAGCGATTTGGCGTGACAGTTCGGATCCATGGGATGAGTCCAGACACCTAAATAGGACGGTGACTTGTGAAAGATGAAAGTGAAAGATCAGTGAAATCAAAGACCGTTCTAGTGAAACCTCGTGTACGAGCCTGCCTGGTGGTGTGCAACTTTCTTTCAGTCTTTAATTAGGTTCGTGCAGATTACTGTCTTATACCTGGGAGTTTTTCTTCTCTCCGCTTGATGAGTGCAATGCACTTGTGTTAAACGTTGTGCACTATTCATTAAGATTACAATTTCAGCTCCTTTAAGTGTCCTATTTTTGGACACTTGACAACATTTAAGCTTTTTATTTTTTGATCATGCCTAAGCCATTTCATAAAGCAAATTGAACAGAGTGAACGGAATTTAACAAAATTCAGCGATTATACAAAGCTCCAGAGAATAATGCTTAGGCACTTGAAATGTCTTAAAGCTGATTTAAACTTTACTATATTTAATACACGCAGTAGATCAGAGTTACCTGAGTCTAAGCATTGATGACATCAGCAACTGGACGTTTCTACACACGTTTGTGGCAGTTATTTAACAGTCAACGCACAGTGTGAAAATAAAATGCTTAGACAAGCTCACTCACAGCTTTTTCAAATTAAATTACTGTTAACTCTAGCATTCATGAAAAGACAGCTTTCACTAAAACTTCACTGCTCAGATGCTAGCTTACCTTCTGTATGGTTATCAGTTGCGTAATGCCAAGCTTCGGGAACACCAAATTTCTGCCTTCAAAATGTAAAAACCAAAACACAGCCATCCAACACAGTGACAGTATAGTTTATGCTCAGAGCAAGCATTGTGTTTTCGCTTTGAGCATGTGCGTTCTTGTAATGTTGGTAATGGCGATCCCGCTGTCACCCCTTCCAAGTCCTTTGACAGTTCCCATTTTTGTCAGTTTTCTATAAAATCCCCTAAAAATCCAGAAATTTTCCTTAATTATTGTTTTGTTACTATTATTGGGAAGCCCGATAATTTTGTACTGTTTTGCGCATGAAAATCCATTTGGAATAACTTGTAGTGCTATCTTTATGCTCTTATTTCAGAAATTATCCAAATCCTTTAATTTCCCCATTTTAAGAGCATAGATATAACACTACAGTTATTGCGTAACTTGTGTTGGCTTGTCGAAGATTGTACATCGCGTCCGAACACAAAACAACGTCTTCCTTTTAAATCACTCCACTGGTCACAGTCAGTGGGGAGTTTCTGTTAGGCGAGTCAAGGCCCTCTCTCCCCTTTCCTTCTCGACAGGGTTGTCCCCGTCTCCCTTGGTAAGCATTCTTCGACTTTCCAGTCCCTCCTCTCGACTTCCCTTTGTTTTTGTGCACATCCCCCCAATCTTTGCTGCTGGATCCGAAATTGCGGTATCTGCTGCGATTGGGTAGCCTACGGCCTGTTCTCTGTCTCCCACCTTGGGTAGCCCAGTTGGTTGTTTGTAATTGTTCCCTGTATTTTTATTATTAAACATCCCAGTTGGCATTTGCTTATTCTCATTAATTTTTAACCTTTTCATAACTAGTTTGATCTCGTAGGTAGCTAGGTAGTATACTGGGTGAAGCCAGGAATTAATCTTATAACTGAGATTATATTTTTGTGCGTGTCCCCCAATTTATATTTTTGTGTGTGTCCCCCAATTTCGCTAGGCGCACCACTAGTGTCCCCAAAAATTATCAATTTCCCCCTGGCGAGGATTGTCAGCGTGTTGCGGGCTAGAGATCTCCACCAGTCGGGTCAGCGTTGCGTTGCGCCTGTCCTAGTAGTGGCGTGAAGCTGTGTGGTTTGATTCCCAGCTCACCCATTACATTCGTACGCCATCTACAACCACTAACATATTTCTGGATAATATGTAGTTTGAAATTCGGATTAACTTACAGATATTGATTCACTTCGTCTCGATGTGAATCATTCAAGAAATATAGTAACGTGGAATTGACATTCTCCGCTTGACACTTGGCCAATGCCTCGTCATAGATTGTTTGGTCTTTTAGAATTTTGTAGCAACCAAAGTATCGTTGACTCCAACCCTCAGGACAGTCCAGCTCTGAATAATAGAGGTTTGAATTAAATGTGTTTATAGTTAGAGCTGCTATAACATTCCAATACAAATACAACGATTGTTTTCTGACTCGCACACGATTGTATTAAGTTCAATTTAAACAACTTATGCTTTTTGGATACTGTTTCTAGAAGAATGAAGAAACTTCTCCTGAAGAAACGGGATACTCACTACCCTTTATAGAAAACTGTTTTTCTCCATGCCTAGATTGCCAATATCAGCCAGTCCGACAATGGAAACGATGCACTCGGAGGTTTGGGTACAAAAGATTAGTCACTGTTTAATGCTTAGTGTTGCTAAATATTTTTAGCTTATCATGATTTTTCAATGTTTGCATTTGCTAAAAATGACGTTACAGAAATGGTACCAGGAAAATGGAAAAAGGTCAAACATAAATTTTGAAATTAAGATAGTGAAAGCCACCAACCTGTATTGCAGGTTCTGTTGGGCAGAAAAGCACAAGCAACAGGTTCGTCCAAAGCAGATAAGCCTTCTACAAAACATTGCTCAAGGTTTTCAGACTTCTGCTGGTCTTCTACGCAACTACAATTAAATTAAAGTTATAAGCTTACCAAGGAAACCAAACCAACCAAGCCTAAGCAACAAAACGGTTCATTTACACCTCGGCGTCATTGTTTTAACTTAACAGAGAATATGATCAATATACTTCTGTTAACGGAACACATTTAAACGAGCATGTTCCAAGTTACCTCTCACTGTGATTTTTAGTTCTAGCCATTTAATCTAGCACTAAAACAGATTAATACTAAGCTCATATATACGTGGCAGTTAATCCTTTTCCTACAAAGAACCGTTACCCATGTTTGGTGGCGCATAGCTCAAATTCGTTACGACAATTTTCAACGAAGCAGCCATTGAAAAATGGACAGAGATGCGAAAGCTGAATCCAAGTTTCGAACGGGTTCCAATTTACGCATCTAAAAAGCAAATCATGTTTCTTCGCATCCACTGACTACCTGTCACTGGGAACTGTGCACTAATTAAAACCAAGTAGTAGATTTCTAGTTGCACGTCTTCAGCTTTTAGAATATGATGTAATTGCTGCTGGTATTGTCAGTTTTCATGCCCATGCTAGTCATTATAGAAAGGGGCGTTTATGTACTTTGTATTGTGCAGACTGCACAGAGTATAACTGACCAAATCTATATAGAAGAGTAAACGCAGCATGTTGGTAAGAGGATGGTTCTATAAAAGACTTGGTATGAATCCGCGTTTGCAGCTAATCGACGAGGTTGACGCTTCTGATTTCCATACAAATATAAGTCTGCTAAGAGAAGTAGTAGTAGTAGTAAGAAAAGGAGATATTACCGAACACCGTAGAAAGCTCTTACATGTAAGCTTTCCCAACTACACTGTGAAAAATTAAAGGGAAGAGGCACGTCTAAAAATGCTACAGTCTAGAATTGCACACTTACGTTTCATCTACAGTATTAGCGCAAGCTGCCGCTCTGCGGAATAGCAGGCGCTGGTTCTTTTTCAGTGCACGGTAACATTTTCTTGCATTTCGTCGTGTTTCTAAGGATGCTGCGTTTGAAAGGCCTTCTTTCCAGCATCTGTACGAAATTATCAAGATTAATTGACTTGTTTAGAGTAGCTCTGATTCCAGCTGTTTTTTAGTTTCTTTTAAAATTTATATAAATGCTGTTATCATTAACTTGCAGTCAATTATGTTCCGAGAGCGAGGAGGAGTCAACGGAAGAAATAAGTTATGAATCTCGGTTACGCTATTGTCTTTATGTAAAATATCACTTTATGAATGCGACTTTACAGGTTAGACTTACGTTCTTGTGCACCGGTTGGCAGCTTTTTTCATGCAATTGATGTATGGTCTCATTCTGTTGCTTGCAGCACTGCATACGTGCTATAAATACATTTAAACTGCTGATTTTCTTAGTTTTATTTTAGTTTCGATCATGTATATTTCTGATTCCTGCTGCTGACAGCACTGATTGCTTTGCTACGGTAAGCACGCTCAGATAAGAACGCTATTTGCATGATCGACGCTGCAAAGCCTGATTCAGCATCTAGTTCGCTTTGCACACTCATGCCACAGTATCTTTATTTGCATGGTATGTGTATTTATCTACCAGTGCGCACCTGAACGGTGCCATAATATATAATTATAACCTTTTTATGAATTCTTATGCTTTTCATATAATCACATGACAATATTCAGCTTAATGGTTGTTTCTATAATCTGCTTACCAGACACAAAGTACAAACTATGAATGCATTTGCCAGTAGAAAATAAATATTCATCGCAGCAAGCCTGTTTAACAATTTACAGCTGACTATGGCAGTAGTAGTCGGAGCTGAAACAATTGCAATGTGCTTTGACTAAATTTTGCCCTAATACGTTGAGTTTAAATAATAGGCCTGCTGGGTCAATTAATAAGAGTAACCTAGTAACAACGATGTAGTTCTTGGCTCGGGCGGGGGTATGTTGAGCCTTGCATTTATCATAACCGGACTTCACCATCGCTGAAAGACAGACACCAAATTGCCAGAACAAGATATTTTGGTGGGTGGGAAATAAAGGCTCAAAAATCAGAAAACTTCATTAGTTGGCACCAGCTCACCCCCCCACCGAATTCACGTGCATACTAACAACCACCGTAAAAGCTATTGTGTCGAGCAATGGTTATCTTTAGTCGATAACTCACATGAACTGATTACAGCTAGTAAGATTATTTCAATTAGTGGGAATGTTCATACAATAATTAGGTCGCTAAAATACCACAATGCGGCTGATACCAAAAAGGGGTGATAAATATTATCATGGCAGTAGCAGCAGTTGTGTAATAACCACTACCAGCCTCAGGATTGATAAGACTTAAAGAATACACTATAATACTCAGCTGTTATTTTTAAATAAATCCAATTTATCCAGCTGTTATTTTCGTAACCATCTATTTTCGAAAAGCTAATGCACATACATAGAATGTCTTTTGACAATATTGTTTTTCTCACATTCAATACACTTTAAAATTATTCAGTGGTTTCGGTGCACAGAATGCTTCAGGTAGTCAGCCGCTCTTCAGGTACCGCTTTTGGCCCCAGCTGGCTTCCAATTTAGAAAAGCTAGTAATGTATGTCGGCAGAAAAGCGCGCTTTGTACTGTTGAAAGAGGAATGTGATGTTGGTTAGCTAGTGTGAAGTATTTTGTAATATTTCTCTTGAGTTCCACTTGAAATTGTTAGAATGTAATCTTTATGTTATGGTAAATCTTTATCGCAATGCAATCGTTATGGCAATCTCTATGAACGGTAAACCTAAATTTTCTTTTTGTCTAAAAACTTTAGTCTCTCTAGCTAATTTTCAAATCTCCAAGTTTGGGGAGCTCGCAGTCCAATCTGGGGTATCATTCCTGTTGGGAGGTTGCTCTTTGCAAAAACTTCTCCGACACAACTTTGCGGTTAATCACTTTGGGGGTCAAACTCTGGGGTTATCGCAACTCTGTCCTGACTTGTCTTTGCTGTCTCTGTTGTATGCAGGTATTCCCTTTTTTGAAATTTGAAGATTGCCGTCGCATTCTCCAGTTGGTAAAGGGTAAGTGGAGCTAGAATAATCGGACATGCGCACACTTATGGACCTACAGTCTTAGTTATTTTGTATTTAATGTACTGTTACGAATTCAAACTCTACACTAGATTTCAATTTTTAGCATGAAACCCGCAATGTCTAGATAGATGTAAGCTACGTAAGTTATGCTAACACCATAATATCGCTGAAACAGTTGAATAAGTACAAACCGTAGCTAACAATACTAGTGCTGGTTACTAAGTGCTTCTTTATGTGGGTTACTGGGAACTACGTCTACTAAAATTTATACGAACAAAAACATACATAAATATACACTTACACATATACATGGTCTATGAAGGTGGTATCAATGCCAATCACTTACTAGGTGTGGAGTGGAGTACAGAATGAAGAAACTGGGGAAGCATGGGGTGGTGTTTTCAGTAGAAGATAGAGTTCCTACTTCTATCCAGCCATACCGCTTTGTCTAAACTAAAACCGCAGAGGCTAATGGTGACAATTCATTTAACGTTTGTCGCTCGGAAAAATAAAACATCTATGAATACTTCAATATAAGCTTACAAGTTTGAACCATTGCAAAAGCATGCACTTGCATTGCTGAAAGAATATGCACAGATGTGAACTTCGAATGGCGACAAGTTTCTCAAACTCTTTACAACAATAATGTACGTGTTGATGTTGTCACGTGCTTGAAGACAGCTTGCGCTTTAGCTAAGCATTGGATACCGTTAACACGAGAAACGTTTGGATACCTAACTAAAGTTTGCCCCTGATACTGACTGAAAACAAGCCGTCTCAGTTTTTCAAATAGGTGGGACGCTGTCTCTTGTAACCAGCGATTGTATTGTAAAGAGTAGTAATGTCTTAGCGTATTTATTTGAGGAGTACGCAAAATTGAAACAAAAATAACTGAAAATTGAAACCAAGGCTAAATTAAGCAAAGGAGGCGGAAATATTGCAGGGAGAATTTGAAATGACTGTTCTACATTTGAGGACTTTGCCTACATTGTCCTACATCGGCCGATTCGGATTCTACAAAAACGCTTCGGTTCACGACATCTTATGTCACAGACTTTTGAAATAATACTAACTGAGTTTTCTTGTGAGCTCTGGAATCCTTGATCAAACTTTTTGTTCCTAAACATGTATGAACTTATCATAAGCATTGATAAACCTCAGTGCTCGCAAAAAAAATTGCAGTTCTTGATAGCTTTATAAAAATTATTTCATATTTAAAAACTGCTCGGAAATCTCAAATCTCGCCACTTCCGAATGAATACTTTGAAAGTCGATTTACACGATTTCATTAGGCGAACATTGTTGTACTTTATACATTATTCAAAGTTTTACTGTATTCAAGCAAGAACGGAGAAGTTAAAAGTAAAATGATTGAATAGAGATGAGTTTTTCATTTTTGCTTCTCTTCTTGGCGCATCAAATAGCTGAACTATACAGAAAACTGGACGTGAACAAACTTCTTTACATATTTTTTATATTTTCATTGCTATTTTCACTTATATTTTCAGTGTAGCGGGATATATATATACATATATACAGTACCGAGCAAGTCTCGTCAGTTTTGACTGCGCTCAGGCTCACTGCTTCTGACTGCGCGCAGTGGCCGCAGTCAATGCTTCCAGCCTAGGCATATGCTAAGAATGCTTATGTACAAACAAGGTTTACATCAACTTTAACTGTGTACTAGCTGTCTACGTTTTTGTTTGTTGCTGTCTGCCCTATATAGGAAACGCTGTTTTTGTCAACAACTGTTAGCTGGAAGTATACCAACATTGTAACAAGCTTGACTGTTGAATAAAAGCAGTGCTTATAAAAATGGAATGTTACCAAAAAGCTTTCTTGCTTTCAGGCTTCGACTGTGTCCTTGTTTAACTGTATAGAATTTCCAGCATAATAATACAGTGACAAGAAGCAATTAAGATGACGAATTGCATTCGTTTTTACTTAAATGTAAAAGCTAAGGCAACAACTAAAGTACGACGATACGCTATATTATGAAATGCAAAAGATGTTTTTTGTTTGTTGCTGTCTGCCCTACATAGGAAACTCTGTTTTTGTCAACAACTGTTAGCTGGAAGTATACCAACATTGTAACAAGCTTGACTGTTGAATAAAAGCAGTGCTTATAAAAATGGAATGTTACCAAAAAAGTCCAACCCAGAGCTTTTTTGACTGGTGACTGTGACTATAAGCATGTACTTTTGGTATTCACTTCTTCACAGCAACCTTCTTTAATGCAGTGTGCACTTTATTTTTGCAGTTACCCTGCAAAGCTTAGCTTAATTAAAGATTAAATTTTGACCAAAAAACCGCCTCAATCGCCAGAAACAGAAGCTACGGTGTGGGCTACATGCATCAAGGCCATAGATTGTCACACATGGCGGATTACTGAACGCCACTTGTCTGCTAACAAAACTGTAAATAATCCAGTGGCTGAATCTGCTGAAAATGCCGAACTGCTGGAAAATGTATCAAGAGAAACCTCACTTTAATGAATGCTACAATGTGGAAAGGAAAATGCAAAAGAGTTATGCACTGATTAATTGATTAAAAATGAAAGTAAGATTCTTTACATTTCAGTATTAAAGTTATTGGAACATCTTTTGCATTTCATAATATAGCGTATCGTCGTACTTTAGTTGTTGCCTTAGCCTTTACATTTTTGTAAAAACGAATGCAATTCGCCATCTTAATTGCTTCTTGTCACTGTATTGTTATGCTGGAAATTCTATACAGTTAAACAAGGACACAGTCAAAGCCTAAAAGCAAGAAAGCTTTTTGGTAACATTCCATTTTTATAAGCACTGCTTTTATTCAACAGTCAAGCTTGTTACAATGTTGGTATACTTCCAGCTAACAGCTGTTGACAAAAAACATCGTTTCTTATGTAGGGCAGACAGCAACAAACAAAAACGTAGACAGCTAGTACACAGTTAAAGTTGATGTAAACCTTGTTTGTACATAAGCTTTCTTGGCATATGCCTAGGCTGGAAGCATTGACTGCGGCCACTGCGCGCAGTCAGAAGCAGTGAGCCTGAGCGCAGTCAAAGCTGACGAGACTTTTGCTCGGTACTGTATTTTTATATTTTTTTTTTTTTTTTTTTTTTTATATATTATTTTAAAGTGGCGGTACCACCTCAACACTAGGCTACTGCACAACACAATCTCTGTTTCGATGTATACTCAATTTGTAGTACAAGTGCTGAACACTAGATCGTGAGCTTAAATGGGGACTGGCCATAATATATTGTTTTCTCATTTCTTCAGCAAAGACGTTCACGAAGTTGTACTTTCAGGCCCTAACTTGAACGACCGTTTAAGCCATTGTATTCAATTCCGCCTGGTTTCGTTTCAGGTCGGACCTCACTCCGCAACTTAAAAATTTTGGTCCGCAATTTAATTTAGAAACAAATTAATTTAAAGTATGACCTGGCAGTTAGGTACCTTGACAGTTCTTTCATTTACCAGCTCAGCATTTAACGAAATAGACTCACGAGAAACATGGAAGGTTTCTAGTTGTTTAACGAAAAATTTCTCCTTCTATCCAAAACTACAGTAAGAACATTTGTTTATGTCTAGGCTCGAACGTTTCTCGGCAACATAAGTATTTCCTCACGCCCATAGTGCTTCTCGTTGGATTATTAGTTGTTTTTATGAAGCCAGCGCTGGCAAGTACCAGGAGGAAAATATTTTCATTACAATATCTGAAAATAGAAGCTACAAAAGCTCTAGCTCATTAAAGCTTTGAAACAAACAAGCTAAATTGAATACGATTCAGCTTCGTGCTTGCTCTGTAGGAGCGCTTTGTCTTCAAAAATCGACAAGTTTATAATTATTTTGTAAAGCCCATACTTTTGCAGCAAAGTCTCAGTCTCCCTTCCCGCTTAGTCACCCCATTTTCCAACTGCTTCAGTCTGGACCGGCTGCCTGAGTTATAATATGGTTTTGGACTATTATTATAAGAAACAGCTTGCAACTAAGTAACGACTCTTCACACCATTCCTTCATTGCTGTAGATTTGCTGTAACTGTCAGCAGTGCTAGGATTAGCCAGCTTTCATGACAGCAGTTCAGGTGTATTCGTTGCGATCAGATTCCTGTGCCTTAAGTTCTAGTGCAGTGCATGAATAGAACGTATGAGGTTAACAAGACGCATATGCTAAACTCAACTTAGCTATGAAATTTATATAAACAAAACCTACAGTGCTACTTAACTAACTAATTAATTAATTAATTAAGGGGATCACTTATGATCGAAATTAATACTATCCAGTTTACTGATAAGATAACAGCATGTCTTTTGAAAAAAGGTTTACGAATATAGGTTAATATGGTTTTAAAGCTCCAATATTTTATACGCTTAAAAAGACTAACGAGGACTCTTTTATGGGCTTCAGTTATTGCAATTTTACATGGACAATTACAGCTTGGTTGAAAGTATCAAGGCACCCATATTGCACTTGTGCTCATAAATTTACACAAATTTGTAAAGCAACGTCAATTTCTTTTAATGTAGAGAAATATGCTAGTTATTAAACAGTTACCGTGTGTCACTAACTGGCAAAACAAGGTTGTAATAGGGGATAATAACTCAGTTTGCTAAAAAAATACAGTGAATGTCCAGTGAATACTATCAAGAATAGCTAGCTAACTTCAGTCTGAATGAATGGCTTTTTATATTTTTAGATATATTGGATTTTCATATTTTGACAATGGATTGTGCTGACGATGCCTATGGCTCAGCCACTTATTTAGGTAGGTTGATGTCAGTTCAGTTATTATTTGGCGGACACTATCATGCTTTTATCGCATGTTTGAGTTTGAGTAATTTGTACAACATGAAAATAGCGCCATATAAAGCTACGATTATTTGTCGTTGTTGGAATAATTGAAGCAGAAAAGCCTAAGTCTTGAATTACCTTGACTTTAGCATCAAGCATCATTCAGTTTCAGTGAGTTGTAATTCGCCTGATATGTAACATTTTGTGGTTGCAGATGAACACAACAGCTAGAAGTTTCAGGCAATGCACATTATTCCAGCGAGATCCCACAGACAGCAACTACAATTGTAGCGTGTCTCAGTGTGTTTAGCATTCAATGACAGTTCCTAAGGGAGTTTTAGGTTGTTTTAGTATATGTTTATGGAATAATAGCAGTGTTCCTTGTGAGCGTTTGCTCCATGGTTGGAGCTCTCTTTCTGCCGTTTATCCACAAACGAGGCTATGATATGCTAATGATATTTTTTATGGCACTTGCCGTTGGAACTTTAACTGGCGACGCAATTCTTCACCTAATTCCAGCAGTAAGTAGCGTCCAAAGATTTGGATTAAATCTACACCGGCAAGATTGCTAGTTCCTGACTCGAAACGAAAGTGTGAAATGTTGAAATCAGGATTGAAAGATGTGAAGAAAAGTGTCCAGGGCGTGGATCGAACCACCGATCTTAGGATCTGGAATAGAACCCCCTACAACTGTACCACGTCCTCGGGTAGCGAGACTAAGTATGTAATTACAACCTCAGCTTTTCGGAGTTCACGTGAAATTTAGCTGGAATTAGGTATAGACTCGACTCGACTACGCTTAATTCAAATATCTTAAATATTGTCAACGGCATTTATTTCTATCTAATGGAAATGGAAAGGAGAACAAAAGAGTATCACAAACTTTAATATAGATTTTTGCATTCAATAAATATCTGAAAATTGCTCGTCAATTCAGCTTTTCTTTAACTCTCACATCCTGCAATCGTACACCCTACATACTGCTTTCGTTATCCTAAATCCTCTTGTACCTTCGTTGCAAATCAAAGAAGCGGTTTCAACAAGTTTACGCATGTAATGTAGCAATATTTTCATTCAAAACATTGAAAACATATATACCCTTACTAATTTTTTACTAATTTCTGCCCCTGTTGGTCAAGTTTTAGAAATTTGAAGCGGTGGGTAATTAAAGTTATCAAAGGTTAGTTGGTGGGTACATTAATAGTGGACAAATTATGACGGATTTTAATCGTCAAGATTAAATAAAAACACGTCGAGCACATTCTAGCGTACAAGTATCTCAGCTTAATAAATCAATTCACTCACTGGACGGATTTTTGTGTCTTGATTTTTGTTTCAGTCCTTGGAGCTCCACAGTCACACTGTTTCCAGTACAAATGTTAAGAATTGCACTCCAGCACTCCTTCCAGATTCACACGAATCTCACGAACATGAACATGAACGCGAACACGAACATGAGGACAACCATCAAGATGAGGATGAACATGATCATGAACATGAAGATGATCTCAAAGACCATCTGGAACGGCTGCAAGAAAATCTAACAGCAAAAATTGCAGAAACTGCGGGTCATTCGGGAGAAACTGAGGATCATTCTGAGCACGAGCACCATTCTGATGATAAGGCGTACCTGGGGAAGCTGTGCGTGATTGCGTTTGCGCAATATGCTCTCTATCTGTTTGAAAGTATTACTCGATACATGGCTGCTCGAAAGATTACTGTTTCGTCGGTAAGAATACCACCAAAAAGTGTACCTGTATAAAATTTTTGTAGGAGTATCCTATGATAATAGTAAACTGTCACAGCTACACATGTGCTATCATTTCATTACGGTTAATAGTTCATTCATGTTGTAATATCTTGTATTCGCTATTTTGTCTTCGTAAAAGTAACAATTTTAAATCAAGCTGAGATAATTGCTGTAATCATTGCATTTTGTTTATGTTGCAGAAGAAAATTGTTACTCAGCCGTCTGGACACGGCCATAGCCCTGGTAAACATGACGTTGGCACGCTGGAGGGCACAGTTTCGCCAAAACTGCAGCACGGCCATCGCCAGCACGATTCTCGTATTACCAAAAAGATTTTTGGTGAGCACATTAGATAATGCACATTATTAATAAATGATTGCTTGAACACATTTTGGTTTAATAGTGAGCATACTGTTGCATTTGCATACTGCTAACAGAAGTCAATTTTTTTGTGCAAATCGAGATTGTTTAAAATACACAAACTTTCCAGGAAACAACTTATTAAAACAAAGAATTTATGATTAAAGCATCTGGGATTTCTGTGACATGTGATCTATATCTATATCTATATCTATCTGTATCTATGTCTATATCTAGATATCTGTGATATTTATGTTAAAGTTAACTATCTTTTAAGGGTTGAGTTTAAAGACGGCTCAAAGAGAAAGCAAGTCGAAAATGTAGCAATCCAAAAGCTAAACTAAAGATTGCTTGATACTTAATTCTCTAGGTCTCAAACCGGTAGCATGGATGATTCTGGTCGGAGATGGCCTGCACAATTTTGTTGACGGTCTCATAATAGCCGCCTCATTTCATGCTAGTGCGGCCTTGGGAGTTTCGACGAGCATTGCCGTCTTCTGTCATGAACTCAGTCACGAACTGGGTTAGTTGAGCACTCCAAAGCTTGTGTTCAAGCTGTGAGTACTTACCCTGGACTTTAAGGTAACCAGACCCTCGAACGCTTTTTTTAAATCATGTACACATGTACACAAACTCCGACAAAGCTTCTGTAGCTCAGCTGGCAGAGCGTTTGACTAGTGCGTAATGTCGCTGGTTGGAGTCCCACCGAAAGTTAGAATTTTTTGGGCCTTCGGTGATAATTACCTTAATATATGTTCTTTTTTATGTTATCAAGGTTTGATTCATTCCATTGTAGACAATATTTTTAGTATAGTGTGGCAAGTTTGCACGATGCATACATTTGTTTCAGGGGATTTTGCTGTACTGTTGAACACTGGGTTGTCCGTGAAACTGACACTCCTCCTGAATGGACTGTCTGCTTTAACAGCCTTCATTGGCTTCTTTGTAGGAGTTAACACTCTAACAATACTCAGCACAGCACCTCCTTGGATATACGCAGTCGTTGCTGGAATGTTTCTTTATATTGCAATGGTTGATATGGTGAGAAATATATTTGTCAGAAATTCATATATACATAGATTGCAAATATTTAGTGTGTAGTGCAAACATTGTACGCACTTCATTGTCAAAAATGAACTGCGATATTCAGCCAGCCAATTTCACTTTAAGAAATTTCTTCAGGATCCTCTAGAACGGTTCGACGACTACAATGCTAGTTCTGTCATTGTCATTTGTTGATTCTCTAAAAAAGCAGAAGTGCTGAAAAAACTTGCTTATATACCTGTCTAACATTCAAATTCTCAACCTCCGGGGGGCACCCCTTACCAGAATCCAAACCCCTGTGCTGCTCTGTCCGGGATTGTGGTGTCCAACGCCTTCCTTATTTTTCGGAGATACAACAGTAATACCTGCGGGACACGGCTGCATTTATGCATACAGTTTAGTTCTACATAATTAGTTGATTCCGCTATGAGTTTCTGTATTATGCTACATCACGATTGTTAATATATATATCTTTTATCTAACAACGTAATATTATATATCTTTATATCTGGTTTAGGTGCAAGAAATAAAGTCAACGGGAAGCGAACAAGGTGTATTCAGATACTTTATTGAAAATTTGGGAGTTCTTGTCGGCATAGGTCTTCTCCTGCTCTTGGCTTGTTTTGAAGACAGAATTATGATATAACTGGAATTAGAAAATACTGTTGAATTGAAAACTATTACTTGCCTTTGACGTTAAATGAAAGCTGAGCACTGGTGTTCGTCCAGTAAGTATAGGCAAGAGACGTGAGTGAAATTTTGTAAGGCTTCTTAAAACGCCATAAAGTTGAATCCAATTCTTAAAAAAACTGGTTATTTGTGGACTTATTTTCCAAACCGATGGCTAAGTTTTGACCAAAATTCTGCGTATTGTTCCTTACTGAGCTTGACCACCCCTCCCACATTAACATGGTGTGTGCATACGCATCAATGCAATCATATGATCGCCTCATGGACAATATATTGTGTTATGTAAATTTCATTAAAACAAATTAACTAAATAGACGGGCTGTAGGCGGAAGTAAGTAAGTAGACGGGACGTAAAACAAACACAGGCTACTTAAGACTAACCGGGTTCACGGTTTTTCTAAGCTGAAGCAGGCTGATTATGATATAACTGCGAGATGGTATGATGGTCTCCACACACAATATCGGCTTCCTGCTGAGTTTGCACTCAAATTAGTGGGGTCCTAATCAAGAATATTTATCCTTTTCCCAGCCATTATGCTTTCAACAGAAAACGACAGGCCCCCCCTGTGAACTGTTACGCTTTAAATTCTACACGGTCAAATAAGAGAAGTATAGGCGTTGTCAAAAGACTGATCAAAGGCAACGATAAAGGCAACCGACGTGAAAGATGCTACTCAAACAATCACAGGAATTATTTTAGCGAATTTTAAGTGATTGAGGTTTCCGTAGAATGTATTTTATGAATTCTCAGTAAAGCAAGATATTGCGAAAACAGTCAATTATGGGAACAATTCCATGGAAAACGGAAGTTCGAACGAATAGCAATTTACAGAATTTGTATTCTACGGAGATTATCAGATTCGCCTGGGAAATGGTCCCATTAATTTATAGTTACTTTGGACTTTGTGTTTTGGGATGCTGCAGAAGGTTGAGGTGCCGGTATACTGACCGCGTAGAAGTAGCACAGGCTGTATGTGGAAGCAATCAGTATGGATGACGATCTGTATATTTCTTCCAAACCTGTCATGAAAACTCTCTTACATAAAGAAATCCAATATAAATATAAGCAAAGTAATAAAGCAATACAAATGTAAATAAATAAATATAAGCATACAACAACGATGATTATCAATAAATATGCTTACAGTGTACTGACGCAGATCAGCTTGGGTAGGTAGCATCGAATAGCTTGAGTCAGTTGGATCGGAGACTTTGCCATATATTAGTCGGATCACCGGAACGGATAGGTTCGGTTCGACCGATTTAGGACCTGATCGGGTCGAACTGATAAATAACTTTGGTGGATCAGATCGGATGATTTTTTCTGCCGATCCGATTCCATGCGATCCACATCATTATTACAGTGCTTTGTAAGCAACTTATACATAGTATCATGTTATCTGCTAAACATATTGATTAAACAGTCATTAAGGGTTAGACTAATCGGTGAAAGCAAGAGTTTATAAAAGGAAGAGTGAGCCACTAAGCTCTTCGAAGTGCTTTAAGCCTGCTAGATGCTCGGCACATTAAAGCCGAAATCGAATCTAAAACGAAACTAAAACGAATCTCATTGGACGCTGAAGGGCACTAGCTATAACAACCAATCAGATACATTTTAGTTCATTCGAACAATGCTAAGCCGTACCCCCACCGAGATCTCGGAGGGGGCACGCTAATACATGTAATTTCAGCACGAGGAAAGCGATTAGCCAATCAGATGCGTTTAGTTCAAACGCATATAAACACATAGTTAACAACATTAACCGGTACCACAGCCGAGATTTCGGCCTTAAGGGGGTGGGCTACTAAAGGTTTGCCCCGACTGTGTCCGATTGGCCTACTTTTTGGCGAGGATATAGAGCATGGTGTGGTGTATGCATTAATTAGAAATTTCTACTGACTGCTAGGCCCAAGCTTCAAAGCTGCCATTCGCAATATAATTTGGCACATATGTCCCTACCTGCAGAAAAATACTAGATGTCTGTATCTTATCCGCATCTAAGGGAATTCCTCTTCAAAGTTGAAGATTCGGCAAAATTTTAAAAAAATTTTGGCTAACGAAAGGAAAATTTTATTACTGGTGCGAGCTATAAGGCTGTAATTTGGCATAAAAGGGAGGCCCTATAGGAGTACTCATTTGTGCCAAATGGCAAGAAATTCTGGCGCGTGAAAAAATTTTTATGTCAACTTTAATCTTCAAAACTTTCCAAAAACACCTTTTTTGGGAAATGGTACCCCAGAAATCGAAAAAATCAAATTTTTTGAAATTAAAATTTTTTGAGATATTTGAACTCAGCGAGGTCGAAAACACCCCCTCAAAAGATTTCAGCTCGATTAGTGGTTTGCGACTTCTATGGCTTCAGAAAGCCCCTACACAGGATCTGACAGACTGAAAATGGCGGTTTCGGCAACTTTTGAAGATCAAAGTTGACATAAAAATTTTTTCACAAGCCAGAATTTCTTGCCAATTGGCACAAATGAGTACTCCAACAGGGCCTCCTTTTATGCTAATTACAGCCTTATAGCTCGCACCAGTAATAAAATTTTCCTTTCGCTAGCCAAAATTTTTTAAATTTTTGCCGAAACCTCAACTTTGATGAGTAATTCCCATAGATGCAAATAAAATACAGACATCTAGTATTTTTCTGCAGGTAGGGACATATATGGCAAATCATATTTGCGAATGGCAGCTTTGAAGCTTGGGTTTAGCAGTCAGTAGAAGTTTTTAATTAATTATGTAGGTAGTTGCGAAAAATGGGGGGTCGGGCACATAAACGTGACGGCTGCACATGGCTGGAAGGCAGCTAAGATCTCAGTACCCGATATTTTTTGACGACACCCATGCTCTATCTTCACCAAAAAGTAGGCCAATCGGACAAAGTCGGGGCAAGTCGATTTTAGTAGCCCCCCCTTAATGTGCCGAGCATCTAGCAGACTTATAGCACTTGGAAGACCTGAGTGTCTCACTCTTCCTTTCATAAACTTTTGGTGAAAGGCATTGTCTTCATGTTTAGTAACTTTTACAATGCATTTTTAAAACTCTAGATGGAGCATACATTTTGTAAACGTTCATAAATCGTTTGTAGAAATTTTTCAAACTTGAGCAAGCTAACTGTGTGTGGCAACTTTTCCACAAAACTCTGTCTTTGGCATATCCACCATAGCCGGAGCACGAATGGTGGAGCGCCTTAAGAGAACCCATCACTCCCAGCTAAACCTTTCGATGAGTTTCGACAATTAAACTCAGCAGGCCATCAATGCTGCCGAAATTTTGTCTTTTTCTTACATGTGTCCGCTAAATCACCATCGTCATCATCATGAAATCATAAAAATCATCAATATGACAACATTACCAATGAAATATGTTGCGTTATTCGAAACAGTGTCTCAAGCACAGTTATGTTAATCATGAAAAACGTAAAGACGTGTTGATACATTGCTTCCTTCTATGGAATACTTGCTACAATTATGGTGGTAGAGATGAAGCCGTTGACTGGCGGAGCGGTAGCAAACTGGTAGGGGTTCCAGACTCCGCCACGGGCTGAAGAAATACAGAAAGGACTAATCCCATGCTGGTTGGTGATTGCTGGGTAGATTTGTGGTGCACCCGTCGGGAACACCTGAAATTAACAAGATGAGTTTTGTCTAAGAAACTGGTTTTCGGAAATTGTATATCAGGATGTCACAGTGAAATAAGCTGTTCTGTTTCAGACATTTTAGCAGAATATCTTTACGCTTGTTCATTTCTAAGTTTCATCTATAGTTTATAATAAGAAGTGAGAAATAAGTGAGAATAAGTGGGAGAATCTCCCAGCGTTTTAAGCTTGTGAGAAACACGACACAATGTCGAAATCTCGGGGGGAGGGCACCTCCCTCAACTTGGCAGCCCCACTTGTTGAGTCAAAGCTAAAACCAATTGAGACAGTCACGTTTGGTTGAAATACAAATGAGACACCTGTTAATTTAATTGAGACATCTTTCAGCTTGGGGGGTCTCAAAAATCTGAAATTTTCAAACAAATCTGTACCCAAACTGTACCCAAATTTTTTTTAAGCTAAATGGCCCTTTTTGGACATAAATTCGACTATGTTCGACATAAATCGAATTAAAAAACCACTCGTATTGCGTTTTAAAACCTATTTTTAGCGTTTTTAACTATTTCTAGCCAATTTTTTCCGGAAAGTTTTGAAACATTGCAAAACGTTTTGCAAAAAAATCATTTTTCTTTTGTTTAGACCTCAATTCAGGGGGGAGTTGGTCTCAGCTCGCATTGGGGGAGTAGTCGAGGTGGGGTATGGGGGGAGAGGGTTTGGCATTCTCGTGGGAGGTCTCAGTGGGGCAAACTGTAGCCTGGTACACCTATGGAGCCCTTCCCCCAGTTTTTAACCAGCAGTCACACCATTTTTGACGAATTTTAATTTTTGCAAAAAATCAGCCCCCCTACACACCTGTTAAAAGCACGCACAAGTTAAAATGACAAGATGGTTTTTGATATTTTTGATATGGAATTCAGAAAAATTACTCCCCCCGGTACACCGCTTTTTCGTTACACCTATGCAATCAATTAACTAACTCGTAGTCTCCCCGGCCAAAGTAATTCTGACCAAGCCAGACTGTAGCTAACTTATAATAACCATTCAAACAATAAATTTTAACTATTATGTTTTAAATTATAATTAAATTAATTCTAATTTAACTTTAAACTTCAAAGGCTTAAACAATGTTTTAAGTCAGTGGCTCAATTATCTGCAAATATTCTAAGTGCATTGGCGAAGTAAGACCGTTTGACTCAAAAGTGGGACTGCTCACCTCTAGTTAGCAGTCCCGGGAATTATTACTGTTGTATCCTTAATTGAAACGTGTCCCATCTAGTACATCATACCAGCTATCTGGCTCAATTGGTTTAAAGCTTGACTCATTAAACGGGACTGCTAAGTTGAGGGAGGTTGGGAGGGCAGCACTTACTGTTGTTAACTTCGTGTTTATATGCGTTTGAACTAAAACGCAAATAATTGTCTAATCACCTACCTTACGCTAAAATTGTGTAAAAGCGTTTAGTTCTCCGCTGTTTCGTATGGCATACCGTAGCTAGAAATCAACCAATTAGCAGAGCCAAACGCTTTTACAAGCTTCTACTTGTAATTGGAACCCCCCCAATTCCTGGGAGGTGTTCGCTTATACATACAAGTTTAACATAACGTAGGCGATTACTAAACAAATTTGAGCAACTGATTGCCTTCGGAGACGATCCAATTATTAAGGCAATAAAGATATAACAGTAGACGATAAGGGAATAGGTGGCGGCATATAAAATTGCTATTGACAAAAATAAGAAGAGATGCACATATCCTCCTACCAGAAACTATTCTATGCAAAAAGCAAATGAAGAAAACTAGTGTTTTAAATAATTTATACAGTGGCAATTTGTATGTATAATTTGTGATGGCTACTAAGGAATAATTACCGTAACGGTAGCCTTTGCCAAGGGTAGCAACGGTAAGAAACACCTGGCTATTTACAGCCGAGATGCTGTCTTGAATTGCTAATCGAATTGCTAATCGGATGCCGTTTCGAGCTTGGTAGTATCCGCAGCTCGGCGATTTTGCAGTAGAAGTGGCTATGGAGTGGTCCCAGAACCGCACTCTTAGAAAGACTCCTGTAGAAACTATAGGAATTCTTGTAGTTTTCTACAAAAGTGCTCCTGTGCTGTCAGTCACTAGCGGAGCTTCTTGTATTTTCTACAAAAGTAACTTTCGTATTTTTACCGGCCTCTCGAATAGTAAAAATTACAGGAATTCCTGTACAAAATACTAAGGAAACCTGTAGTTTTTATTACAGGAGTTTCCTGTAGAAAATACTAAAGAAACCTGTAGTTTTGTTCGACTTTTTTGACAATCCTAAATCAAATACCAAACCTGTAGTTTTTACAAGACAAAACCAGTAAATTTTACTGGAGCAACCTGTTAATAAAAAACGGGGGGCAGGTGCGGATGAGGGGGCGGCCGCTCCCAAAATATTTTCGGCAGGGATGTTGGGGACCCACGGGGTGTTGGAAGACTGAAAATTTGAAAATATTAAAAAATTCAGACTTCTTAAATTATGACCACTGTCGCCCTTATATACTCAGTTTGCGTTATCAGCGTATCGAGTACTTTCCTGTAGAGTAAACCTGTAAACCAGTGAAAACTACAGGTTTCATTTGCATTGAATACTAGTGAAACTTGTAATCTGTTCTACCAAAGTCTATCCGGTAAATACTACCAAGGATGACCTGTAGAAATTACAAGAGTTAATCTGTTTTTTCTACAAAAGCTTTTGTATTTATCATCTACAAAAGTGATTCCTGTAGTTTCTACTGGAGCATTTCTAAGAGAGCGGACATTTGTATTTGCTTGTATATTTACATGTATCAACCGCTGTTTCAACAAGATAAATTTGAATACCTTACCTGCGGATTTAAGCTGGCTGTATTATGGCTTGCAGTATGAATTGCAGATTGCTCTGATTGTTTATCGTTCTTGTTGGTGCACTTTGCGACAGTCCAGTAGTAGCAAACCACAATGCACAGGATAACTGAAACAAGCAAACCCTTTTATCACAGATATTCTTTGTGTTCACAATTCAGAAACTTTTATTCAAGTTTAGGACGGGGCTCAACGTTTTTTGCTACCATCACCGATTAGTGACTGAACTATAACAGTACCACAAATCAACTTACAATAGACGCTCCCAATGGCTGCAACTGTTGTTTGAAATACTAGTTGCAAATACAGACGTTTCCAGGTACACGATGTCGGATAATCGGAAAAGCAGAATCCAGTACAAGGATGGTCGTAGAAACAATTCCACACTACATCTGCAGCTATTAATACAGCACCGGCAACAAGTGCAATAACCACTGGATAGCTCAGTGCACTGAGTGCCATAAAACAGTTGAAACACACGTTTTTGCTATCCGTTCTGGTGCCAATAAAGGCAGCTATCTGCAGGACTATTCCAATCAACAATTGTGCAAACGTGATGATACGGTATTCGCGATCAAGAATAAACACAAAGGAATTTGCATGGAGAAAAGAAGCCAACACCAGGAAAGTACAGACAACAGCCATCCACAGCATGGCGCAAGAAATTTTACGGATTTTGACATCTGAGGGAAAAGAGTTGTTTTTCCTCTAACTCTTTCGAGAAACGCGGATTTTCATTAAGAGCGGTTGCCTCCATAATGGCAGCAATAGCAAATCTATAATTATACAGCATCGTTAATAATACATAAACCGTAATCAGTGCAACAAAGCACGTTCCGTGCCCGAGCTGTGGCCGGGTGGAAGGGACACCAGACTGCAGCTCTGAATCCCTGGTGGTTCGATTCTCGCCCAGGACATTTTTCTTCATTGTACGCTCCTGATTTCAACCTTTCACATTTGAATAAAACAAATGGGTCATACACATATGTGCTTGGGGGGGGGGGTCTGGGGGGGTTTGGGGGGGGGTACCCCCCCCCGGATTTGGACCTCACCCCCCCCCGAATCCAGATTCTTCCGGTTTTTTGGGCAAGAAACCGGAAAATCCGGTTTTTTGGGCAAGAAACCGGAAAATCCGGTTTTTTGGGCAAGAAACCGGAAAATCCGGTTTTTCGGCGGCCCGCGGCTGCCGGTTCACCCCGCCCAGAACTTTCCCTCCTGCACATGTCTGGTCATACAGGTTGCCTTGTTCCCCAGTTCCGAAATCCTATCTTTTTCAAAACGTTCAAATTGTGTTGTATTGCTATTTTTTAAAACCATTAAACTAACTAAATTTCAAGTTTGATCTGACCATTCATTTTGACAGGTTGTTTTCCACACCGAACCCAAATTATTTTTCGTTAACGTGTAATAGTTAAGTCGGGGAATTAAGCCATTACTAGGACTGACGCAACGAAACGCTGACTCAAAGCGCTTTCATAGTTCCTGTCGCAAGCAGACGCGCGTAGACGTATGCTCGTGTGCATGAATATGTTACAATTACTTTTAAACGGTTAAACGGCATGTTACAATCTGATGCATCGACGCAACACGCATCTTTATGGGTTCGTGACTAAACCCTAGTTCACAGCCATCAAGTCAAGTCACGGCATGTCAAGTCACGTCACGTCAAGTTAAGGTCAAAGTCAAATTAAGTCAAGTTAAAAGTACGCGAAGGCATTCACAACAGAAGTCACAATGCTCCGCCCAGAGTAAGAATTTGACCAATCAGAGTCTTAGCCGTCTTTACTTTCCGCCGAAAATTTTGCCCAACTGGTGATATTTTGCTTAATGATGAGAAGTTAGAATATTAAGAAGTTTAATTTAAGAAATTAAAACATTTAAAACGACATTTATGATTCTATTGCTAAACTAAATGCAATAAATTTTGAGACAAATCTGCTAAACAAAAAGTGTGACTTGTTAAAATTTTGTTTTTACAATTGTAGCTTTTATTTCAATTTCAATTTATTTTTACAATCAAAGTAATCAGAGTCTTCAGTAAAGTCGTGTTAATAGTGTTTTCATAGCCATACAGTAGTATTCCAGAATAAGTTCTTCAAACGAAACAACACTAAACACATGGCACAAATTAATTGCGCCTGTTTGGTGTATAGAGTATAGACATGTCCGATCTGATTGGCTGAATTTTCAAGTTTTCAAGTCAAAGTGGAACGTTGGTCTACTTTGACTTGAAGGGCTTCAAGTCAAAGTCCAGTCAAGTCAAGTCAAGTCAAAGCTACCTGTGAGTGCTGACTTCGACGTGACGTGACTTGACTTGACTTGACTTGACGCGAAACATGTGGCTGTGAACTACATAGGCTTAATGGGGGAGGGCTACGAATTTCACTAAAAGTTCGATGTTGGAAAAGCTAGCTAGTCTTTTGTCACATAATAGTATTAGGTTTAGCGCAAGGTACGGAATCCAAAATTTCCAGAAATAGTTCAGACATATAGTGCTTTGATATCGTGTAAACTAATCCTTAGATCAATGTATACTTTTCTGTGAGATACAAACAAAGTGCGAAAAATTGGGTGTTGTAGGTCTATACGGGTGGAGGTTAACTAACGTCTAATGAGCTGTGGTTTACCAAATGAACCCAACTTTGCTCCAATTAATAGTCTAAGTATCTGTCTTAACTTTTGTAAAAATGACGTGATTTCGTTAATCCGTGCGTTCGCAGTGCTAGATTACATTATCGATATTGTCGCGGTTATTTGGTGCCATTTCGAAGATGTGAGCCAATTACTCCTAATTACTGTGGCAGAATCGGCTGAAACTTCGCGAATTACAGGCCAGTGAGTGTACCAAGATGTGCAGAAAGCTAGGTCGCTAAACCTCGCTCCAATGCTTAGAAATGCTAGATTGATTTTTCAAAGCATGGATGGCGATCGCTCCAAAAAGCTCTAAGACAGTTGTAAGCGCATACTGAACGACGGAAGCTTTATATCGAAAAACGGATTTCATATTCGGATTCAGCAGGTCAAATAACCCCTATAACCACCTTTTCGGCGAAATCGGGGACAAAAAATTTTTGACCCCATTTTTAATGCGCTTGGCTAGCTTTTCAGGCCTAAAAATAAGGGTTACTTCTTAACAAAAAGTTTGCTAGCACACTAACCAGAAAGCCAAAGTCCTCGAAACCTGCAGACAGTTTGCCCCTATTAGAGCCTAATATTTGCTAAAAAGCTGGGGTAGGCTAGGGGCTGTCAATTTTATTAGATCGAAAACGGCGCACGGTCACATCACAACTTTTCGCCAAATTTCAAACTTTGAGCTGTTATAGCTGAAGAAGGAAGCAACGCTCGAAAGCCGGAATACTTTTAATATTTAGCACTAGTAACAATTAACATTTATGGCTGAAAGTTTCAGAATTGGTCAAACCGTTAATCCAGCAGAGCTGAAAAAACCTTTTTGAAAAATCCCATTTTCGCACCAAAATTTGTACTTTGGCGTCCTGCCAAAAACAGTGTAGGTGAAATATATTATTGCCCACCCTAAACTTTTTTACTTTGATATGTTGGCTAACGTTGGGGGCAAAAGTAGCTCTCTCCGACGATGTTGTGCCAACCCGTTCGTAGCCCCCCCCTTAAGAATGCACCTTTACTGCTAAGTGTTAAGGAGATTCTAACTGGGCTTACACCTCGCCAGGGACTTAATTTGGGGGGACGCCGACGGGGTGACTGTAGAAATGTGGGGACAAACAAAATTTACACAGTCTCTAACTACAAAATAATTCCGGACTAGTCCCAGAATCATACCTAGCTAGTCAAGTTAGTATCATCAATAGCCTACTAGTAAATAAAATCATTAAAGCTAAAGAAAGATAACAAATGGAGCTTAATAAAAATAAAGTAAATAAATAAATAAATTACAAAAATGAGACAATGGATGAACAACGGGCAACCCCTTGTGTCCAAGCTACTGCAAAAACAGTACAAGAAATGGAGAGAGGAAGAGTACCTAATAACAAAGGTAGGAGAAGGCGGGAAATTGAGGGATTTGATTAAACAAAAGCAGGGAGGGAAATTAAATAGGAAAGGGTAAGAGAGGAAGGGGAAGAGTTTAGAAATTTTAGGAGAAAGAAAAGGGAAATTAGAATGGCAGTCCTTGCATTCGTGGCAGTTTCTGTTGCGAATTTTATTTATTACAGATTAATTTTAATCGAATCCTTTTGAACATTAACAGTAGGGTCAGTGATTGTTAGTTTTAAGTTATTCTTTTTGAGGTATTATATCTTATTAGGCATATATCTTATTTCTATATGTTTTCCTGCTATTAAATCATTGCTTATTTATTTATTCTGTTATTCTGGATTCAGTTGCATTGTTAAAAAGTTGAGAAGCAACAGCGACAAATGAAGTATTAAAATAATCTGGTATACTACAGAATTCTTAATAAGGTAACCTGTAGTTAAAAATTTGTTAGTCAAAAGTTACAATGAACATACCATTCAAAATTAATTACTGGATTGGGGAAATTTTCCCGGGAGGGGGAAGAATTCTCTAGTGAAATCATTTCTCCAGGAAACATATCCCCATTGAAATTCTTCCGGACAGTATTCACGCGGAAAATTTCCCTTGTAACTAGTGATGTTTCAGTCACTGAAACTGAAACTGAAACTAGGTTTCAGTTTATACAGGTTTCTGCTTCAGTCACTGAAACTGAAACTGAAACTATTTTGAGAAGAGACCTGAAACTGAAACTGAAACTGAAACATTTAGGCAGCCGACTGAAACTGAAACTGAAACTATATTGGGTAAAAGACTGAAACTCGGACTGAAACCAGTTTCAGTCTTGCCTTAAATCTTGAAATTTTGAAGGTTTTGAACTTCGATTCTGTTAACATTGTTGTAAGAGAGGCTGAATAAACATTAAATTGTGCTTTATATTAACTCAGAGAGCTGGAAACCGTTGTTTTTAAAGCGAACTGAAACTGAAACTGAAACTCCGACTGAAACTAAAACTGAAACTGAAATTACTTTACGTTGCCGACTTAAACTTAAACTGAAACTATTTTGGTCCGCCGACTGAAACTGAAACTAAAATTATTTCGAACCTCCGACTGAAACTGAAACTAAAATCGGCTACTGAAACAACACTACTTGTAACAGAGGCAGAGAGAGTAAGGTAAACTTTAAAACTAATCGAGCCTGCACTGTACTAGCCTTAATTGTGCTGCCCTGTAAGCAGTATGTCTAAAACTTTGTCTGATCGAAGCAAATGCTTTACAGTCAAGCTAAATAATGAACCTTTTTGTTGATCAGTTGCCCAGGGAAACCAACTTCTGTTTCAAACTGAAAGTAAACACCTAGCCAGACAAATCTCAATCTCATTCCTTCAGTTGCTAAAAACACACTCCCCTTGCAGGATGAATCCAAATTTCAAAAGCAGATTGTCTACGAGTCTTTTCACGAAAGGGTTGAGCAGAGCAGAGTAGGGTTAAAATTAACGGTTTTAACTCCACCCAAGCTTGAGTTTCCCTCTTTTAACTCTTTCATGAACAGGATCGAGTTAATGTCAACTCTACTCTACCCTTTCTTGAAAAGGCCCTAAGTTTACCTCACCACAGGACGTGATCCAAGTCTGACTTCTCGGTAGCTCATTGGATTGGTAGAGCGCCCTGGCATAGTCTCAAAGCCAAAGCTTCGAAAACTTGAGTAGGCCACAGAGCACGGTTAAAGCTTTAAATTAATATAAACCGTACCTCACAAACCTAAATTAATAAGCTTAGATTCCTACTGAACAAGACGACTCTGGTTTATTAAAAAATAAATCTAAAATAAAAACATCGATACTTCATCACAATTGTAAGGCACAGTATTGAGCAAAATCAGCAACATACATAATTGAACAATTAACTGAGTTTAAAGCAAGAGTACATAATAAAAGAGTATGCCATTATTCACACTTTATGTTGTGAACCAAAAACTGCTCTGTCCGCTAACGGCTCCCCCGCAATTCAGACCCTAGTGATCCCCCGCAAATCAGCACCGGGTCGAAACGGGGGTCACTCACTCACTCTATGTTTGTGTGTTAAAGCTCGAAACACAAGCTCTGCCTGTGCGAATTTTGTGCCTGCTACGAGCTTTAGAACGTAGGTATAGCGTGCGAATTGCTTTAAAGTGATGGGTCTAACTTGCTGGGGGGCAGCCGTTAGCGAACAGAGCATAGTTTTGCTCTGACAACAGAGAGTGTGACTAGTGGCACACTCTTATATTATTATGTACTCTTGGTTCAAAGTCACATTATATATAGTGTTTATGGCTTATGCTTGTTCGCCTGTCCGTAAGAAAATGTTCAATATTGTTCGACTTTCTAGAAATGGAAGGTTTGTAATCATCTGAATTAGTTTAGTGAACAAACGTTCGAGAAGGGGCATAACGACAAACGCTCAAGTAAAACGGTACATTTACAGATACAATATAAAATATAAAAGCAAGAATCAAAAGATTGCAAGATCCGCAGCCGATTAAAGTGACCACCCACCACGAGTTATATGGCCACTAAAAAATATATTAAAAAAATAGAGTGCATCAAGAGTACCACTGTTGTTTACCCATTATCAATAGTGCATAATAATGAGAATTATGACACTAGTCTCAGCTGATAGAGCAAAAACTGCGTTCGCCCGCTACGCTTACACGCTGAAACTCGCAGACACAGACACATGCTGGACCAGCTGAGTATATGGTCGTGTTTTCGAGCTTCAGCGTGCAAGCGTAGCGGATAAAGTTAGTTCAAAAGGAGGGTGCCAATTTGTGGAGGTCGGAGATTAGCCGATAGCGCGCAGATAGTTTTTGCTCTTATACTGGGTTTTCTCTTGGCCAAAAAAGCGGGGGTAGTGTCAGTAAAAAAACTAAAAAACCCCAGTTATAGAGCATCAGTGTCATACTCTTATCATTGTGCACTCTAGTGTTTACTCAAGCGTATGGCAAGCACCTCTCTAGTATTAGGCTTGAAACACAATCTGCACGATAATGGCTCACCCACACAAACTGAGTACCCAGCACCAGCACACAATAGTGTTGAGTCTCTCGTCGCACACAAGCGCTGGTGCGCATTTCTAAAAAAACGACACTGCAGTTTGGGAACAAATTCAAACTTTAGCTAGGCTAGACTGTGCCTGAGTGGCTCAATCGGTAGAGCGTTGGCCCAGTCAGCAAAAGGTTGTGGGTTCGATCCACACCTCAGGCCCGAATTTTTCAGTGGCAATCATTTCTTTCAATTGTATCATACGCCTGATATGGCAGTTCAGCTGACGGCCCGCTGGTATGGTGGTAACCAGGTCTCACTTCAGTGCGGAAGGGCCGTGGTTAACTGGTTAGATTCTCGACTGGGCCAATTATTTACTTTCCATTCTGGGTAAAAGGCTGAACTTACCTCTTCCCTTCTCTCCTAGGCCCTGGTTTCAAGGTTAGAACCTAACGCATCCAGTCTTCAACCTGACCTATTCTCTGTCTTGTTGGTCCACCAGCCTTGGTAAAAGCGCCAAAACGGGAGGTGTCAGGTACCGTGTACCCTTGAAACCAGGACCTAGGAGAGAAGGGAAGAAGTGAAGTAGGAAATCTGAACCTTTTCACTCATGTTGGAAACTAACGAATTGGCCTGGTCGGTCCTTTGAAGTCGAACCACTACACCACCGTTCCATCAGCTGAAGTCTCATATCACACTTATCAGTATTTCCTACGCTTACTTCCCTTACTCTCTCCCCCGGGTTTTCTTAAAACAGGTCCGGCAGCTTTCCACCCAACTCGGAATTCAACACAGAAATATTGACAAAATTAGCTAATATTTAGGATACAGTATGTTTGGCACATGGGCTAATTTTCTGCCAAACGGCTAGTTCCTGCCATCTACAAATCTTTCAAAACCTAAAAAATCGGCTTCTTTGACGAATTTTAATTTTTTAAATATTTTTTCAACAAAAAGAAAGATCATGGCATGACGGTTCAGAAAATATATACATTTGTAATGAAAATGAATGTTTTGTCGCATGATTTTATTTGATAAAGGAACAGTTTCGATTTAACACGGAATTTTAAATCTTGGATTCTGCTGGAAATTGGGAAGGGAATGAAATCTACAATGGAATGAATGTGTCTGATTGCCACCTTAACTGTATTTTTATGATTGCCATAGTTAAGACATGAATTTCGGGGAAAATTAATTGGAATGAAGTTTCAAATTTAAATTGGGTTGTTTCGAGCTGGCAGTTAACTTTTACTAATTATGCTGTTGCGGGACAGCTAGGTAGAGGCCCGTTGGGTGCTGCTCCCCAGGCGGATTGGCAGGTGTAGAACGACCGTCAAGGATTAGTGCAGAGCACGGTCCACTCATTAATTTAAGTTAATTAAAGGGATTCTGCTACTATGGCCAAAACAACCCAACATGGTCAGGAAAAATTGTAGTGTTCACTCACTGTGCGTCGAAGTGCAATCAAAGTTTATTATATCTGAATAGATTAAGACCTGCTCATGCTATTTATGAAAGAAAAACAACCTATTCTGTGGTTCGTTTTAATCTTACAAGTCATTTTTAAACTTCATGTGGAGATTACAAAGTTGCTTTCAAGTTTTGTTTATATCAGTGGTTTTCGCTTAATTACTCGTTAATTAACATTATTAATTAGTATAATTTTTACATCATTAAAACCAGCAAGCTTTGCTCTTTCAGAATATCTAAAAATATTTACCCTTTCTGTGGTTCGTTTTCATTCTACAAGCTGATTTACAAGCCACATACTGAAGTTTAAGTTGGCCTCCAGATTTGGTTGGTCACAGTGCTTTTAATTAAAGTTTCACGTTAATTAACATCAATAATTAAGTTAAAACCTTTATAAATAAACTCAGCAGGTTTTCTTCTTCAAGATAAGCTAAAAATAATCGGTACTTCTGTGGTTCGATTTTACATTAGACTCGATTTTCTGACCTAACCGGGAGAGCTCGGCTCGTCCCTCAAGTATTGTAATCTTAAAAGGTTTAAACTTCATCTCAAGCTTAATTAAAGTTTACGTTTAGTTAAGTTAATCCATTTTCTAGCTAATTAATTAATGAAAGTTAAATTAATTAACTTTAAAGTTTATTTAAGTTGGTTTTTATTGGTTTTAAAGCAAAAGGGAAGCTCGGCTTGCCCTTTCACTAAACTTAGCTAGTTTTGCTTAGCTAGTGTGAATTCTTTTCAAGTTCTTCTGTTTTATAAGTTTTGGTTTTGTAATTTAAGGGAAGACTTTTATGTGTTCCCTTATTGCCAATTTCGAGTAACAGATGTGATACTTTTGTAACTGTACAAATTCTCCTCTCTTTGAGTCCAGCTCGGCTGAAACTCAAAGGCAAAAGAAAAAAAGGAGAACTGATAGAATTTTAAAAGAAAATTTTTAATTTTAATTCATGTCTTAGCTACATAATTGTTTGTATTGTATATTTTGTATTTTGTAAGAGGCTCGTACCTATGTAGTTAATTAGTTAATTATCTTACCTACCTAATCAGCAGTCTACTAAGTCTTAACTACGGGGACCCTCTGGCCCAGGTTTGGTGTAATGCGTCTTGTTTTTCTCTTTAAGCGAGAAATTGACGTAGTGTGAGTGCGTTTGTGTTAATCTCATTTTTCCTTATTTTAACAATAGGGGAAAGGGATTAGTTTAATTGCCCTTTCCCCTCTAATGTAAACATTTGAGAGCCCGCCGAAAGTTATTTTGTGATTACACTTAGTCCGACCCAATCAGAATCATTGCGCGCCTTTTTGCGCGGAGGACAATTTCGGCCTGGATAGACTTGTTTTGCACCTCAGTCTTACCTTGTCTCTCGGTTGGTTTTGCCGACTTTGCCGAAACGGCCGCTTTTTGGCCTCCCTCTCCCCTCTCCCCTTGTTTTGCTTTAAGGTGTCACTATGCCCAAATTTCCTCCAAACTTCCCCCTCACCTTGGAGGGACTAGTACTCAGCACTAGTTCCTCCACGAACTTTTGGGTTTTGCAGCTTAAGTTTAGGCTTACATCCCCACCTTAAGTTTTCCTCCCTTCCCTTTCTTTTATTCTGCTAGTTTCTTTAAAGCGATTCCCTCTTTTTCTGGGAATCGCTTGTGAGATTCATTAAAGGACCCAGAGGTCCTCTTCTAAAATTTCACCCTTAAGAATTGCCCGTTAAATTAATTCACTTTATTTATTGTTTATAAATGATTCTGATATGTTTGTAATATCTGCTTAGATATTACGTGGGTTGCGTGGATTTCCGAAAGGAAATCCACTGAGAAGCTTGGACTTTTGGGAACTCTCCCAAAAGTCCCCAATTTTCACTTTTACCAAAATTTATTCAACTTTTAACCACAGAACGCACTCTCAAACTTTTACGAAATTTTACGCTCGTCTCAAACTTTTAATCTCAGCTTCTTAGGGATAATTTCCTGGACCCAGGAAATATCGTGTTAGGATCTTTCTCCGAAAGATCCTAACGGTTTTAACCCATTTGATTCAGGTTGAACCTAGCCCCACCTGCCTTACCTGGCCTGCCTGGATCTTTGGGCTCTCCTGGAGCTGATTCTGCTTAGCCTTGATTCACTAGTTCTGCTGCCCTGATCAGGATTCCTGTCTCTCTCATCCTGCTCTCAATTATCCAGGGTGTGGAGCCTCGACGTTCCCCCTGGACTATCTGGATCTTCTCTCTCCAGCTCTCTCTGAATCTCCCGAAGGTGCTTTGGTAACACGTCTGTAGACTTTTATAAATCGGGATAAACAGTCTACCAAGGCAGGACGGAGTGCACTTCATCGTTATCTGGACTACAGGGTGATTTGTCCGACACCCTCCATCAGACTTGCCTTGAGGGTGATTTATCCGACACCCGTTTTACCAGAACTTGTCTTTGCCAGTGCACTGCCGATCCCCCCTGGTTGAGGCTTGCTCCTTCAACGACGACGATCTGCTGTCCTTAGCGAAATTCTGCCGCTTCTCGGCCGTTAGAGCCTGTTTCAAGGCTACCAAACTTTGGGTTGTGGGCTGAGTGGGAATTCCCTCTAAGAAAGAAAGAAAGAAGATCTAACATTTGTTTCAAACTCTAGAAAATGTCAGTTCACTGTGTGTCTTTCAATAGTTTCTTGTGCTTTGTTCCTTAAATTCGTACAGGCTAAATGTTAACCTTTGGGGAAATTTAAAAGGCCTTGAAACTTCTTAAAACGTGCGAATTGACCGGTGGCCGCTTCCTTAGGATGGAAGTAGGATATTAGCGTCTGGCTGTCTGCCGAGTGGGCAGTCAGAACTAATATTTAGAGCCCGGGAAGGGTGGAAACTGTGCGATATTGACTGCATCCTTAAATTAAAAGCATATAGGACACCACACGCATATAGGAAGACCCCCTCGATACACTAAACAAAGTTCAAGTTCTGTTAAGGTTTACTGTCAAAGTTTCTTTGTATGGATAATTTACATATATCAGACTGTTGGTTAGGTAGGCATTAGTTAGGTCTAATTTCTCAAAGTTTAGATTTAAATAACCAGGTACGAGCTTTAGGAATCAATTATTAGCTGTGTTTGTCTGTGTGCGTTTATTGAAGTTATTTAATATTCGTTTGCAGTTTAGTAATATCTTGTGTTTAGTTTATCATTCCAGTATTCAGTAACTGTTTGTTGTATTTTGACAAATTATATCTATATGTTGTATATAGACAAATTTGCATTAAATAAATGGGCAGATTCTGTTATAAATTCCACCAAAATAGAACTAAATAAACATGCAATGTATTATAAAAACCAGAAACAAATCACCTTAAAAACATTAGCCAACCTACTAGCAGATGTACATAATAAATTTGTACTTACACCTGTGGATATAGCTAACCAAAGCGTAGCAGTTATATGCCAAGAATACTATATATACAGTACATTATTAGAATTAGGTATAATGGGTAATAACTCTAACACATACACCAACTGTACTCTAAACTACGCAAACATCGCTGAATCTATTTATAAATACTATAAAGATAATAACATAAAAACTGAGTCATACAACCAATTACCCCACATCTACCTAATACCTAAATTTCATAAAAATCCAATAAAATTCAGAACGATTATTGTTAGTAAACACGCTCTTACTAAACCCATATCAATCATAATCGACAATGCACTCAAATTAATTTCTACCTCTAGGTCACACTACGGTAAAATTGCAAAAACCTTTCTGAAGGTTAATCCCTATTGGATAATCGGTAGCAGTCAACCCATACTTTCAAATATAAATAAAATAAATGAAACAAATTCAGCAAAAACCATTAATACATACGACTTTACGACACTTTATACAAACTTGCACCATAACACCATATATGATCACTTACACGAACTAATTAATAAATCAATGAGATATCCAATGCATAAAACTAAACTTAAAGTTAGATGGGGAACCTCTAAAATATTCAAAGACATTATAACTTCTGAACTATTATGCAAACACATTAAATTCCTTTTAGACAACCTATACTTTACCTGTGGTAATAAAATATTTAAACAGATAATTGGGATACCTATGGGTAGCAATGCTGCCCCCTCCATTGCTAATTTGGTACTCCACAATATGGAATACAACTATATTATAAGAAACAAGGATACAGATACGCTATTAAATCTAAAAAATCCATTTCGATTAATAGACGATATAACTCTAACTAACGATAATGATATATTCAACATAATATCTAAATATATGTACCCACCGGAATTAGAACTAAATAAAATTAACGACTCCAATCAAGAAGCCAATGTTCTAGATCTTAATATAAAAATTTCCAACGGAAAATTCGTAACAAAATTATATGATAAACGGGATGATTTCCCATTCACTACATATAAATTTCCCTCCGCTACCTACAACATCACTAACACCATTATAAAGAATACAATCAAAAACCAAATAATAAGATACTCCTGTATATGTGACAACGAAAAAGACTTTGTACAATGCACCCAGGCTGCTACTAAAGTCTGACCAAAAAATGTAGGGAGCGAAATTGTTTTGTTTATACTGCACTACCGGTACATTTTTGCTGCAGCAATGTATATATTTTCTGAACCGTCATGGCAAGAATTTCTTTTGGTTGAAAAAAATTTTTATAAATTAAAAATTCATCAAAAGAAGCCGATTTTTTAAGTTTTGAAGGATTAGTAGAAACCAGGAACTAGCCGTTCGTTGGAAAATTAGCCCATGTCCCAGACATATTGAATCCCAAATATCAGCTGATTTCGTCAAAAATTGCAATAGTTATTCAATTTTTCGATTTTCAAAATCCTTTGATCTTTCCCGCTTTTCCGACTTTGACTGGCCATTACTCGCGACTCACTCAATGCAAAAAATTTTTAATTGGATTTTCAGGACCGCTTACGTGTCAGCTTTCATGTGATATGTGGTTTTTCAAAATTTGAAAATCAATTTTTTCGAAAAATACCACTTTTTGACCCAAAATTTCGACAATGCGAATCCAGCAAAAGTGGGTACAAATATTATTGTCATAAAGTTTAATCTGAGCTGAATCCAACGATATAAAGCTTCTGTGGCTACGGCATAAATTGCCCCAGCAACGAATTTTTAAACAATTTCCTATTTCAGCTGATTTCTGACAAGTTGTGCATATTGTGCATTGATTTGCCGCAAATAGTGTAAACCAGCCAAAAACCGGCTAAAAAGCGAAATTGTTTAAAAATTCGTTGCGGACGCAATATAAGTCGTAGCCACGAAAACTTTATATCGTTGGATTCAGCTCAGATTAAACCTTATGATAATATTATTTTTACCCACTTTTGCTGGATTAGCATTGCCGAAATTTCGGGCCAAAAAGTGATTTTTCGAAAAAACCGATTTTCAAATTTTGAAAAACCACATGTATCATATGAAAGCTGACACGTAAGCGGTCCTGAAAATCCAATTAAAAATTTTTTGCATTGAGTGAGTCGCGACTAATAGCCAGTCAAAGTTGGAAAAGCGGCAAAGATCAAAGGATTTTGAAAATCGAAAAAATTGAATAACTATCGCAGTTTTTGACGAAATCAGCTGATATTCAGAATTCAATATGTTTGGGACATGGGCTAAGTTTCCACCGAACGGCTAGTTCCTGACTTCGACTGATCTTTCAAAACTTAAAAAATCGGCTTCTTTTGATGAATTTTAATTTTTTAAAAATTTTTTCAACCAAAAGAAAGTTCTTGCCATGACGGTTCAGAAAATATATACATTGCTGCAGCAAAAATGTACCGGTAGTTCAGTATAAACAAAACAATTTCGCTCCCTACATTTTTTGGTCAGACTTTATTATGTTACATATAAGAGGATATTCCAATAGGTTTATAAAAGATGTACTATATAACACAATATACAGTGATACAAATATCAGTGGAAAATACAAATTAAACCAAATAAAAAACAATCAAAAATGGAACTACGTTAAACAACTGATAAAAGTACATTCGATCCTAAAACCAAATTGATCCACCTAATCGGAATCCAGGCATTGCCGGCTTTTTATGCAATCTGGCTTTGCCACCGTGTAACGCCGGCGTTGCCGGCATATGGAATCCCGGCACAGCCGGCAATACATAGTATTCTCTTAATTTGTCAACCTAAATTCTCTGTCAGCACTGGCAGACCCTAAATTCAGACACAATAATACTTAAAGATGTGATCGGAATGAATCAGGTCTCATAGAGGCTGGCCCAACCAGTAGATTTCGCCTTCTAATCAAAAAACAGAAGACTTCTATAACATAATTGCGACTTTTATCTACTGGATCCCTCTGACGATGACTCATTCCGGTCCTACCCGCTCTGGCGCATGTGTTTCCAATTCAGTTCGTGACCCCTAAGTGTCTTTATTATATCTTACCAATTTGCATTCTTAGTTATTGCATTCGTCAGAGTCTAAGGGATTAGGGCCGAAAGACTCTGATTCATATCATATAACAACACAACTTACATCAAATTCGTATACTTATTACTACCACACCTCTTATGACTAATTGTAACCCACAATCCCATCTAGTTGTGGTTTATATGTATTGTGCACCTTTGTTTAATATTTACAGTATCAGTCCATTTGCTCCAATAAGCCAGTTTGTTGCCGATTCTGGAAATGATAATGCATCCACAACCGCGAAGTGATGAATATACGACAGCACATATATAAATAAATTTATTTGGTTTATATAACCCCTTAATTCCTGCCACTTAACCACGCTCTAAATATCCATCTTGTCCCTTCTTTTGTATCAGTTTGGACAGTTGATGATTCTTGTGCTGTACCTTATTTTCTACATTACCTACGGCCTGTATCTTATCATTTCTGTTTCGTCTGTCTATAACTCTTGTACATTAAACCCTAAAATTTATAGGTTCTGTGGTTCTTTCTAATAGGAGCTTAGGGTATAGATTAGCTTTGACTAGAATCATAGGTAGGACTTATCACTCTGGCATCCAGTCTTGTTTAGTATATTGACCTTGAACGGAAAACGTGGCTTGGAGGTTCGAACTCACGGTCTAACGCGGACAAATCCCAGATTGGGTAGATCAAAACCAGGCTACTTGATCTGAAGGATCTAAGAGGTGACCCATAGTCTCTCGCCTGTTCGCACCGCTGTTAGTGCTCTAAATCCAGTGCAGCTACTTTAGAGGCCTAAGTCAATAAATTTAGAAGTTTCATTTCACTGTAAGCACTACACATTGCTGCAGCAAAAATGTACCGCTTAATCAGTATAAACAAACAATTTCGCTCCCTACATTTTTTGGTCAGACTTTAGTATATTTTGCTAAACCAAATTAATTAAGTTTAGGCGACAACAGTCGACGACAAAAATCAGTTATTGCAGATTACCGACCTTACAACTTTTAAGCTGAAGCAGATTATTATTATACTGCTGGAAGCTGGTCTGACTACACAGACAATATCGCTTTTCTGTTGGAATTATCAATTTTTGGAGTCGTAATCAAAAATATTTATCCTTTTCCCGTCCAGTGTGGTTTCAACGAAAAACGACATATTCCAGTGTCAAGTGTTCTACATGGTTAAATGGGAGCAATACAGGCATCGTTAAAGGATTCTGACCAAAGGAAACGGTAAAGGCAACGAAAGGTAAAGCTTGCTAGGCATAGAATCACAGGAATGATTTTGGAAATTTTAAGGATCGAGGTGAATCGAGAATATATATCGAGCTTTTCTCGGATAATAATGAAGCGTGTATTGCATTCACTTTTGGTAACTTTTGTAAAACAGTTTTTACATTTTTAAACTCTAGATGAAGCTTTCCATACTAAATATTCATATAGAAAAATTACTCAGAATTGCTGGAATTTCTATATGGGGCAAAAGATCTTTGTCCCAGGCACATGGGGCAAAGATGTTGGCCCGTATGCACATGGGACAGAAATTCTTGCCCCATATGCATATGGTGCAAAGAACTTGCTCCATATGCATATGGGGCAATTATATACATGGTCCGTAACATATATATATATATATATATATATATATATATATATATATATATATATATACATATATGTATGTATGTATACATACATATATATATATATATATATATATATATATATATATATATATACCACATCACGCACGACAGACCCAAAATCCGAACTTGCAAATATGCATTTGGAAAAATGTTAGTTCAAGCTCAGTTTTTAATCTACCGGTTCCGGTTCCATCCGATTCTAGTGGAACTAGCCCGAGCTAAAACAAGCGACAAAATAATATACGACACAGGCTGTTTCTGCGCGGTGGGGCAGTAGGTATCAGCTGACCAAATATCTATAAATCACGCGCAAAACGAAAAGTTATACTGTATGTCAGAAAAGTACTCTGCATGAGAAATGTCCTTGTTATACAGTTAATGCGCAGATGAGTTATATAGCGCTTTATTCAATAGTCATTCAATAGTCATTTCTTCGCCTAATCTTTAACTTGCGTCAAACTATTTTATTTAGATTTGCATTACATAACATGCAACAATGAATGCACAACCAGAATTTGAAATATACTATAACAAGTTGGCCCCAAAAGGGGCAATATTCCTTCATAAACCTTTATAAATTTCTATAGGAAATGCTCAAAATTGTATTCAATTGTTTATAACCACCCTAATATATTAAGTTTTCCAATTGCTTCCACTTTTGTATAATCATAAACATAGTACGAGACGACTCAGTTCGCTACTCTTCCAGCATTTGCTTGCTGACTGTATAGAGAGCTTAATTTTTAATGAACTACTGTATTGGTACAGTACGGTGATAATTACAGGTCGTCCAATTCTAGCCAGTCAAACTTTTTCTGATGAGATAAAAACAATAATTCCATATGATAATAAGCAATGATCTTTAATTTTTGTGCGGTTTCTTATTTTGTTAGCATTGTCTTTTGTCTTTCTAAGAAAAATGATTATATATAACTTTTTCAGTTCAGTTCAGTTGAGCTGCAACTGAGTATTGCTGGTAATCCCTATTGCGCCTAAGTGAGCTCCCAAGGTACACTATTGCGCCCAAAAATGTGCAACCTTCTAGATTGCTGACAGTTGACAACTGCGAGAAGACAGCAAGTTAGGTAGCTTAAATAGCTGCTAATCTAATTTGCATAAATTACAGTTTTCAAAAAAGTGCCCTATACTAGCTATGTGTTGAAGATAGGGTCCCGATATGGTGAAATAGAGCACATACACGATAAACATAGCGAAATCTCATTTTATGCATTCCTGCTCCAGCAGGAATAATAAAAAAGTGATTCAGTGTTTGAAAAATGAAAGCTGACATTGAAATGGAATCAGGAATCAAGCCTGTTCCTTTGCTTTTGTTTTTCCAACTACAGAGTGAACAATATAGGCACAACCAATGACAAACGCAATTCCGGCGAGGAACATGCAAATCAATACAAGAATATGGAAGCATTGATCGTTGATGTAAACGTAGGCTAATGAAGTGCAGTCCTTTTCTGAAAACTCTAAAATACAGATAGTCTAGTTTAAGCGGTTGTAGGAATAAATAAAGTTCATGAAGTATTTCAATGCCTAATCAAATTACAACCTATGTTGCAGTTTAATACAAGGATATTAGCCGTTCGCCTTTAGCAATTGGCGCACTGTAATTATGCTGAGATGTCTATGTAAATGGAAAATCTCGACATTTTCTGCAGTTACCAGTAACATTCGATTTCTTCCCTTTGCTCGTAAGGATCCAATTCTTCTTGATCAACAAAATTACCGATGATAACAAAAAGAATGCCATAGTTTTGACTACTACTGGTGCGGTAACCTACGGTATTCTAGAAAATCTTGTTGCTCCACGAAGACGAGGTAACACTGATCTACATTCTACTGACGAAACTCAAATGAGGCTAAAGAATCACTTTGAACCAAACAATGTTGGACGCGTATGACTGCTACAGGTGGTAATTGCTACCGATGTGGCAAATCTCAGCATTGCGCAACTTAGTATAAATTCAAACAAGTCGGCCCCGATTTGGGAGCATCATCACAACGTTGATTTCAACAATTTGTTTACCGTTGCTTGCATTTATTGGCAATAATAGTAAATAATATAAGTAATAGTAGGTGGTTGTTCAAGTCGTCTTAGCGCTTGTTTAAGGTATTTTAACCAAGTCCATATACCTATACTCGTGCTGAATTCACCTGCCATAGATCGCTAACTTCTCCGTGTATAACTTTTTGATTTCGCTAACTTTCCACCCTGTATAATTTTTGATTTCGCTAACTTCCCCCTGTATAATTTTTTGATTTCGCTAACTTCCCCCTGTATAATTTTTTGATTGGCTGGGAAATCCGAGTTTTTCGCGGCCTCCACAAAGAATTCATTCCCTCATCCCCAGCTTCGATTCTTCCAAATGACTGGTTAAGCTAGACAACTGGCCGTAGTTCTTAGCTTGCGTTGTTTCGTAAACTTCAAGGGAGATTAAATTATTGAAAACCTATGTTTATTGTCCTCCAATGAAAATTGGTGAAACTAGCTAGCACGGCATGAGATAAAGTATATAATGATCAACATTTGTGCGGCTTGGTTATATTTTGGGTTGAAAAAGCCCACATCGTTGAGCCGAACGCGTTTTGAGTCAATCCACATATTAACAACAAATTGATTGCAGTCTATTATAGTGCTGCAAAATTTGCTACCAATTTTCTCTTGGGGTAGCTACAACGCAACGCACCGCATGAATAGTGTAAAACGAAATCTGTTACTGAAGACAGTTTACCAGTCTAATTTGCATATTGTGACGGAAGCTAGTGCAATTTTTTCCGTTCTTCACCTCTGCAAGCCTCAGGATAGACAAGGTAGAGGTCCAGTCCCAAGGTTCAAAAACAAACCGCAAGTGAATTATGCATGGAAGAGTAGTCAAGTGCAGCAGAATCATATAAAAGTTCTTCACCCATTTTTGATATATCTTACTGTAATAATAACGCCAATCGCGTTGCTAACAGCACCATCGTACTCGAACAACAACGAAAATTGATACCGGTGCCGCTGTAACAGTACTGCCGCAAAAGGTTATTAACTAAGAGAAGCCTCCGCCTCCCTAGATTCTTAAATGGACCAATGTTCGCTTGAAAGACTATAATTAATCCACCATTCCAGTTTTGGGATCAGCGAAGGTAACTGTTACTTACTAGAAGAAAATCTACAATGATATAGCCGTGATTATCAGAGCCAGTTCAAAAGGACCAACTTTATAGGATCGGACATGGTTGCAGCATATCAAGCTTGACTGGGAGCAAATGTTTCAGGAATGCAAGATTTTTAAAATAACAAAAAGCCTACCAGGAAAGATTAAAGTTTTGTCTTTGTTTCAGAAACATAATCAATGTTTTGGTAACCAGTAAAAAAAGGTAAAACGTGCGCCAGTCGAAATCCGAGCCAAAGCTTACACTAAACCAAAGTGTTTTCCGACCAAGACCCGTACGCTATGCCATGAAGGAAGGCATAAGACAAGAGTATTAAAAGGGATATTACTGACGGAATTTTAGAGAAAATCAAAGTTTCAGAATGGGCGGCACCCGTTCTTCTAGTGGCCAAGTCAACAGGTGAAGTCGGATATGCGCGGATTTCAAAGTATCCATTAACCAAAACTTATTGGTAGGCCAGCATCTCATCCCAAACCCAGAAGAGCTATACCAGATATTACTTCAAGGCAAAGGTGAACAAAATTGCACTTATCCAGGGCCTAAGATCAGTTGATACTCGACGACGTAAGTAAGAAGTTATGGGGCATAAACAACCGCATGTGCCTTTTCAGATGAAACACATTATTGTTTGGTGTGTCTTCCACCTGCTATTTTGAACGAAAAGCTGCTGCAGATCTTGACTAACTGGATGCTATGGTGTTGTGTTTTCTTTCGGTGACGTTCTGGTTTCAGGAACAACTGATGATGAACACATTGAAATTTTCGACAGGTGTTCAACCGATTTCTTCTATATGGAATTAAATTAAGCCTAAAAAGTGTGAGATTGCAGCTGAATCCATACCTCATCTCCGATTGTTCCTGGACGCGAATGGAATCTAACCGCTGCAAAACAACTTGATACCATAGGCAGGATACCTTCTCCAAAATGTGTGCACGAACTCAAAATTTTTTGGGGAAAATTAACTTTTACGTTTCTCTGTTTTCCAATTTAGCAGTTTTGGTTGCTCTCTTTATCAGCTACTGAAGAAGGATGCACCTTGGCAATAGATAACCAAGTCGACAACCGTGTCAACAAAGCTTTGAAACTTTTAAAGAGAGACTTAATTAAAAGTCAGTTCCAGTTTCATACAATCGTAATAGAAAGCTGATATTGACCCGTATTTGCGTCGCGGTTGAGTGTTAGTGCTGTCCCATTGCGAAGAAGACAACACAGAAAGATTCATAGCTGCAACTTCTAAATTCCAAATCAACACCAAGTCATTCTTCCTAATCCCGACAAAATAATTTAGCCTTACTTTAGACATCGTCATAACATTTTCATTTCAAGCGATTACTTGTTTCCTTTATGACCGAGTCGTTGTTCCCAAAGCTCTTCGAAATACAGTACCTGCAGAGTCAAACACTAGCTCGGCGCATATTCTGGTGGAGCGGTATCAATGAAGATATAATTGGACAGGTCAGCTCGTGTATTCAATGTAATGATTTCGACAAAAACAACCCTAAGTCTGAAAAACAACAAGCAGAGAAAGCTATTTGGCCGATAACAGATAAATGTTGGTCCGGAGTTTATGTAGACTCTCTAGGCCCGGTCAAGAAAATAATGTACTTTGTTCTGAGATGCTACCTCCGGTCGGCCTGAAGTATTTCCTGCTCCCCGTATCACGCTGGCTGTTATGTCTGCAAATTTCAAAGAATTTTGCAGGTCTAATGGATTAAAGCAGGTTTTTATGTCCCTTTATCATCCAAGCTCAAGTTTTGGCTGAGCGCATGCTGTGAACTTGCAAGGTTTCCTGAAACCTACAAACCACGACAGCCCGGATACCCCCAATTCCTACTCTAATATTTCAGTACCCCAAGTTCTGCCCCGCTGACATAATGTCGAAACGTGGAGTCAGAACACGGCTAATGTTGATAGCAAAAAGAAAAACAAAGGAATCTCGCTGTCCATCAGAGATACTATTTTCCCAAAATCAACTGGTTTCGGCCCGTTGGATTGACCAAAAAATGAGATATCATCATAAACAAATAAAGAATTATCTACGATGTTTTGTTGAACAGCAGAAAGTGCAGTCTACACGATGACCAACTTCGACACCGATGCGGCAGTAAAGCCGTGCAGGACGTTACTAATGAATGTTTAAGCACTCCAAGGTTTGTCCTTGAGTGTAAGTCCTGAGCCAGCCATCATAAGCAATGATGGGACCTGGGAGCAAACAGGTAATGGCTGGGACAAACAGTCCGAAAGGACAAAACAATGAGCGTCCACAAATACATCGAAGGCCTTCGCAAACATATGATCCAGTTCCTGGAGAATTCTAACTTTGGAATAGGGGAAAGAAGAGCAGAAGTGATAAATGAAATTTATACAATATTTCAATGCCTTATGGGATTGCGACCTATGTTGTTGTCATAAAAAGATATGTTAGCAGTTCGTCTCATCTTAACAACAGTGGTGAAAAATAATAATACCAGATGAAAACTGTTTATTCCCCATTGTTGCCTATCAGTTGTTCTTTGCACAAATGAATAAATTAGTTTCGCACAAGATGGCAAACCTCACCTCTTGAAAGCATAGTTGTTCGATGAGGCCTGTCAACAACAGTGGTCGTAGTAAGCTTTCGTCGCGTCAGTTTCAGCTAAAATCAAAGGAAATTCCATTGTCGAACATCAAAAATGGCTAAGCAAATCAAATCAAACAACAGAGATTTGGTAAGGAAATTTTTAAACGGGAGCTCAAGAACTGCCTTCCAGTGTTCATTAATTCCCAGTTTACTGGGATGATTAAGAGGGGAGTCGCTAGTTGCCAAATTTTATAATCGCAGAATTTTTTCAGAAAACCCTGTATACAGCCAAGTTGAAATTTGAGGGGGGAAAACGAAAAATGAGAAGAGTTCTTTAAATAGAAAAAATTTATCTTCACTTATTTTTTTTAAATTAAGGAAGAAGCCACAAAAGCTGCTTTCTTTTGCTTTAGTTTCATAGTTTCCTTTTGCATTACTTCTAACTTTCCCTGTAAATTGTTTCTTGAATTCCATAAGATTCAAATAGATATTGACAGCCGATACGTTTCCAACATAGGCATTTACAACATGGGCCACATATATTAAAGCAAGTAGGATTCATTTTTCAAGGGGTCAAGTAGTGTTTTGCGTTGGCCGGTGCGGCCAATGCCTAACTGATGGTATGGCTCAAATACATACGATTGCTGATTATTTAAGCCATTATCCCTCGCTGAGGCTTGCGAATGCTCGTACAGATAACAAACTTTCGGCAGGGCCAATACATCAAATTAAAGTAGATATTTATTACTATACACTTTGATACTTAAACTGTTTGAACACACTCATTTCGACTGTTATTTATTTCAAACTTTAACCCGCTCTAACTGCTTCTAACACACTCTAACAGGCTGCTTTATTAACACTTGGTGTAAGAAAATAAAATATTCAGGACATCAATAGCTTGAATCTGTGTCGAGTATGCATATAACCAGAAAAAGTTGAAAATTTAGCATTCTTTGAGAATGGGTTCATCCTCGCCGCTAACCGCAGAACCCAAGGTGTCCCTCACTTTTCAGAGTCCGGGTTTGTTTTGGTTTCTTGGGTTTTCTCATCCTGCACATGTCTGGTAGAGGAATGCATTACGGCCCGCGGCCTGCTGCCAGAAGTAAATGTTCAGGGGCCGTTCCGCGGGCCGATGGGTCTGGCTGGCTGCGGGTCAACTGTACGACCAGCTTGCCAAATTTTGAGAAAGTTTACTGGATATTGTTAACTCAAATTTAGGATATTTCCATAGCGTTAAAGATTTTTCAAATAATCGGTCATGTTTCGTTCGCACTGTAGATAGAAGTTAAACCAGCAGCAGTTAAGATGTTTCATTAAATAGGATAAATTATTTGAATACCAGAAAGCAAAACCAGCAGCCGCTAAAATATTTCATTAATATATATTAAGATAAATTATTTGATTACCAGACAGAAGCCATTCAAATTTTACTGCTGTTTGATTCATGAGGTGCGGCTATCTTAGAACGCCAACAATTTATCTGTCGGGTCGGTAGGTCCGCGAAAAAAATTTCAAGGGCAGGACCGGGCCGGCCCGGCCACGCCAGGTCTTTAGTGTCTAGCAAAACACGAAAACTGCTAATCACGGGAAATTTCACGTTCATGTTGTATTTATACATAGTTATTAGCAATTAAAAATCTTATTAAGATAACCTACGTTTTGTCCAACTTATAAAGCAATGAACACGACAGCAACGGTTTTGGCAGCAGACATTTTATGTTTGAGGAAAAATAAAACTGTTGTTACTAAACCTCTAACTACTGAAAAGCCTTGCCATGACAGGGGTTGATTCTATGCAAAATATAGCTTCTTCAAGGTACTGTGCTAACATCTAAACGCTATCTTTTTTTACATCGAAGAGTTAGTTCAGGACTGGACAAACCTACAGACTTGTAGAGTGACTTTGAGCAAAAGACGACTTCCCCGAACATTGAAAATGCTGACACCAACAAGAACAAATCCCTTATAGATACTGTATTAGTATTTTAGCCAGCCCAGATAAGGCTTGTGCAATGTTAAGAGTCCGTTTACTGTCACACAGCTTTCAAGCTTTGGTAGCGGAAACATTTTCCTAGGTTTAACATATGTCGGGGTCTCATTCGGAGAGATATTGTGAACGATATCAAAAGTTGTGCAATAAACGCATTTGTCGTGGTTTGCGGACCCACGGGTAGAGTGGTGCCCGAGCCGGGCCTGCAAGAACTTAGTAGCCCAGCCAGACCCGGTCGAGCTCGAAGAGGCCCGGTCAAATTTTTGTTGTGCATAGTTCATAATTTTTCCAAATTATCTTCACTAGAATATGGAGTTTAAGCGTCCAACAGTTGTCTGAGTTATTACAAGCAGCACTAATTATTGTTTGTTTTTGTCCTTCTCTGAACCGATCAGGCCTTTAGTCGGGAATCCGGACTGGTCGGGCTCGACTCGGTTCGTTCGGTTCAGCAGGCACGGACCCGGCCAGGGAAATTTCTTAGCGGTACAACTCTAAACACTGAGTTAGAAAAAACTGTGACTTGGAGTCCATAACAAAGGAATGGATATGCAAAATTTATGCTGTGGAAAGTGATTAAACAGTACATGATGTTTCATTGAAATTCTAGGAACCCGTGATCTGTCAGTTTGCTGGTAATCCCGTAAACTAAGAAAAACAAGAACCACTTTCGAGCAACACGATTTTGATGCAATCAATCTTGTTTTGCAAGGGTTTCTCCGCTTATCTTAAGTCGATCGCTGCCACACATGTTGTAAGATGTTAAACGTCAACATTGAGGTACGGGGACCAATTTTACAAATACTTGCAAATTATACCTTAACGTTTGTAAGTACGCGTACTTTACGAGCAGGTACGGTTACAGGTGTTCCATAGTATTCTTCAGCACATTCGCAGAAATTACTTAACCAAGTTGCTGAACTTGACCAACTTACGAGGCAAATGAGACTACTTGTGTCACTAGTGAGAACAGCAGCAAAACTGACAAACAAGTCTCTGAAAACGACGTAGCTTTTCTAACTTCAAAATTAGGGAAACTCGCACAGTGTGTACAAACCATGTCAAGGAAATTATTTCTTAAATTTTACCGGAAACTGACTAAAATTAAAAATATTTCAGTTTTCATAAATAGCTAGTTAAAAATCAGTAGACTAGTTGCAGGTTAGCGCTCATGAGTGTTTTATGAAACACTTACTTGTTGCTAGTATCCAAGCAAATTTCCCGCCACTTGACTCACATTTCAAGCGCAAGTACGGATTCCGCACTTGACATTTTATGAAACAGTTGCATCTCGGAAATTTACAACATGAAGCTGCGAATTTCAGAATCAGCCTCTACAAAGTTTTGAAATTTGAAGTTTGAAATTGGCCGCTAGAAGTCTACGTAGACCATCTGCTTGAGGGAATGCTTGGGGGTTTTTCCAAGACCTAAAAGAAATTTTTTTGAAAAATCTTTTTGAAAAACACATCGGAAACCTGAGCCTTTGGAAAAAGGATTTTGACGGTATCTCCAATCATCCCTACCTAAACTCAATTTGATACATACCGAAGACGTAGAAATCAATTGTGATGGTGCTGTTGTTGAAAGCTTTCTCGTTGATTTAGTTGCCTGAGGCGTAGCTGTCGTTGTTGTAGTTATTGTAGACGTAGTTGTCATTGATGGAGTTGTCGTTAATGCAGTTGCCATAGTTGCTGTATAAATCATTGAGGTAGTTGCTATTGATGTCACTGTAGTTGTTTCAGTTGTCGTTGATGTAATATCTGTAGTTGTAGATGTTGTTGATGCAGTTGTCCTTGATGTAGTTGTTGTGGAAGTCGCCGCAGATGTAGTTATCCATAATACTTTCGTCGTGCTGGATATTGTAGTTAGAGACTTAGATATTGACGTAATTGACATAAATTTTGATGCAATTCTTGCGGTAGTTGTTGGTGTTGTCATTGATGTAGTTGTCTTTGTCGTGGACATTGTAGTAGCAGGAGATGTAGGTATTGACACACTTGTCGTCGGAGTAGTTTTCGTTGATGTAGTTGTTGTAAAAGTCGTTGTCGTTGTAGTTAAAACAGTTGATGTAGTTGTCGCTGTGGTCGTAATACTAGATGTAGTTGTCGTTGTAGATGTTATCGTAGTAGTTGTCTTAGTTGGGGACATGGATATGGACGTAAACGTTATTGATTTTGATGCTGACGTAGCTGTCGTGAAAACTAATGTCGTTGACGTTGTCTTTGAAGTTTTGGCCAGCCGAATTGTGGCAATAACAGATGTGGATGTTGGTGTAGTTGTCCTTGATGTAGTTGTTGTCGAAATAGTTGCAGCTGAAGTAGTTGTCGTCGACGTAGCTGTCGCTGGCGTTTTTGTTGTAATAAAAAACGCAGGCGCTGATGTAGTTGTAGTTGATGTGCTTATAGTTGATGTCGTCCTCGTGCTGGTTGCTGTAATTAGAGACGTGGATATTGACGTAGTTGACACGGAAATTGACATCATCGATGTAGTCGTCATAGGTGTTTTCATTGACTTAAGAAACGTAGGTGTTGAGGCAGATGTCGTTGATGTAGTTGTCTTAGATGTAGTTGTCGTGTTAGTAGATGTAAGTGTTAATGTAGTTTTCGTCGACATAGATGTCGTAGAAATTATTGACGTTGTAGCGAGCATAGTTGCTGTAGTAGAAAACATAGGCACTGATGTAGTTGATGTAATTATCATTGGTGTGGTCGTCGTGCTGGTTGCGGTAGTTAGAGACGTGAATATTGGCGTAGTTGACACGGAAATTGACATCACTGATGTAGTTCTCATTGTTGTAGCAGTCGCTGATGTATTAGTAAGGGACGTAGGTGTTGACGCAAACGTCACTGATGTAGTTGTTTCTGATGTAGTCGTCGTGTTAGTAGAAGATGTAGGTGTTGACGTAGTTATCGTCGACTTAGTCGTGGTGGAAGCTATTGATGTTGTAGCGAGCATAGTTGTTGTAGTAAGAAATACAGGGGCTGATGTACTTGTAATTGATGTAATTATCGTTGATGTGGTTGTAGTCGCGGTGGTTGTCGTCGAAGTAGTTGTCGTCGAAGTAGTTGTCGTTGATGTAGTTGTCGTGCTAGTTGTGGTAGTAGTAGACGTAGGCGCTGATGAAATGGTCGTTGATACAGATGTCGTCGACGTAGTTGTTGTTAACGTAGTTGCTGTAAAAGTAGTTGTCATTGCCGTTACAGCAGTAGATGTAGTTGTCGTTGCGGTCGTAGTACTGGATGTAGTTTTCATTGTAGATGTTGTCGTAGTAGTTGTCGTAGTCGAGGGCATGGATATTGACATAAACGTTGTTGACATTGATGTTGACGTAGTTGTCGTGAAAATTAATGTCGTTGATGTTTTCTTTAAAGTTTTTGCCATACTAGTTGTGGTAGTAACAAATGTGGGTGTTGGTGTAGTTGTCGTTGATGTAGCTGTCGTCGAAGCATTTCTAGTTGGAGTAGTTATCATCGACATAGTTGTCGTTGACGTTGTTGATGTAGCCACTAGTATAGTTGTTGTAGTAAGCGATGTAGGCGATGATGTAGTTGTAGTTGATGTAATTATCGCTGATGAGGTTGTCGTCGTGCTGGTTGCGGTAGTTAGAGACGTGGAAATTGACGTAGTTGACGCGGAAGTTGATGATACCAATGTAGTCGCCATTCTAGATGTCGTAGTAAGAAATATAGGTGTTGATACATACGTCGTTGATGTTGCCGTCTTTGATGGAGTCGTCGTGTTAGTTGTAGTGGTATGAGATGCAGATGTTAATGTAGTTGTCGTCGACTTAGTTGTCGTAGAAGTTGTTAATGTTGTAGCGAGCATAGTTGTTGTAGTAAAAAACGTAGACACTGATATAGTTGTAGTTGATGTAGGTGTCATTGTTGTTGTCGACGAAGTAATTGCAGTCGAAGTAGTTGTCTTTGATGTAGTCGTCGTGCTAGCTGTGGTAGTAAGAGGCGTAGATGTTGACGTAGTTGTCGTTGACGTAGTTGTCATTGCTGTAGTTGTCGGCGAAGTAGTTGTAGTCGATGTAGTTGTCTTTGATGTTGTCGTCGTGCTAGCAGTGGTAGTAAGAGACGTAGATGTTGATGTAGTTGTCATTGATGTAGTTGTCGTTATTGTAGTTATCATTGTTGCAGCTGCCAGCAAAGTAGTTGTAGTCGATATAGTTATCTTTGATGTAGTCGTCGTACTAGTTGTGGTAGTAAGAGGCGTAGATGTTGACGTAGTTGTCGTTGACGTAGTTGTCATTGCTGTAGTTATCGGCGAAGTAGTTGTAGTCGATGTAGTTGTCTTTGATGTTGTCGTCGTGCTAGTTGTGGTAGTAAGAGACGTGGATGTTGATGTAGTTGTCGTAGACGTAGATGTCGTTGAAGTTTTTGTCGTTGTGGTTGTAGTTGTCGACGTTGTCGTACTAATAAGGTAGTCTACAAACAACTTTCCATTTGTTTAGTACTGGGTTTGTTTTGAACAAAATTACATTGCCCATGTTGCGTAAGTAATTGACGTCTGTGACAAACCAAAGTTGCTTAACATAAGTATACCAGATTTAAACAAATGCGACGTTAAACGAAATCAACTGAAGACTAAACTCATAAAAATAGAAATACAATTTTTGGTTTTTAAATGAAAAACAGTATTCTTAAAACTAAATTAAAGTCATTGCATTCCAGAAGGGGTTCGCAAGTACAAACTTTTTGTCAAAAAAATTTTCAGCTCGGATTCAAAATGATAGCTGGTCCGAAGACTTTTTGTCTTTGTATATATAGCTATGCGACTGTAAAATAATGATCCCAATAGCGGGCTAGAAATCCCAGGAAAAATTCGAATAAATTCTAAAATCTACCTCTTATCATGCATCCTATGTTGTGTTTTTTGTTACAATCTTCTGCATACATTAGCTGATCTTTTTTGGAATAATCCACATCTACCACTAGACAAGTATTGTTTCCAAAGTCAGGATCCAAATTTCCAGGAAGATAATGCAAATGTTTTCCATCACTAAATAAATTGTTGATATTAGCGATAAAACTACGATTGTTTGAGACTATTCAATTATTTGTACAATTCGACTTTGTTTTAGTCCGTTTGGCTATTTAGGGAAAGGGTTTTCGAGGTAACTGCACAGTCTCAGGTTGAATGCAAACTCCAGCTGGGATAAGCTTAATTCCTTGGCTCAGTCTCAACAGCCTCGGTCCGGATTCATTTCTGCTGTGGGTTTGGTTCCTTCCTACAACAAAATTATTAGTTGGGAGGAGCGTATATCGAGCTTTCTGAGTTGGTGTGAAAGATGAGCACCTCCATCATTTGATTACAGTAATGCAAGTGGAAGGATTTGTTGAACAAGTTTTAACGACTGTTAAAAATGCAACTTGCAGTTGTTTTCTTCAACGGGTCATAGGTAACAGAAAAGTAGGCAACTTACATCAATTCAATGTCTGCCCATCGGCTCCAATACTTCCCTTTTTCAGTAGAATAGAAGCCGTCCATCCACATTACAGTATCAATAAGCGCTGCAACTGGTTTGATTGATTCTCTAGAATAATGCTATGATTGCAGCTATAAAAGATTGCGATAAGGTTTAAGCGGAAAATACATAAATACTTTGATGTGCCCTTGGGAAGCGGGGCAGGGTTCAATTTTAGTTTCCATACGATTAAATTCCTGCATTTACTCATAGCTTATTATCGTAAATCCTTTGATTAGACAACCGGCAGATCAACCTGTATTTTTAATTCAGCTCTTTACTCCAATAGAGACATGTTTTGCATAACCAATCATGGCAACAGCCACTGCAAAATAAAACGTTCCTCAACTTGAAGGAAGCGCGATCTTTATCTAATTCTTTACTGGATAAATTGGAAGGTCATGTCATTAATAAGAATAAAATTAGGTTTAAAGGACAACATGCAACACAAGGTACAAAAAATTACTGATTAAATTTTATAGTTAGAGTAATCTTGTAAATTAGTGAAAACTAAAGCAGCATTCAAGCAATAACATATAACCACAAAAATTGTAATGTGTACACCACCAGTATGTATATCATGTCAACTAATTAACTGCAAACTTACGCTATTATTTCCCAGGATCCTTGAAATTCCTCATAGCTGTCGACATGTATGAGATGTCCAGGAGGTTCAAGATTTTGACAAATAGATTCTGCCAATGTTCCCTTTTCCGGCACAGGATATGCTAGCAAAGGATTTAACAGAACTGCCTGGAAACAGTGGTCTAAGATCTTGAAATATTCTCCAGGACATCCGCCTGAAACAGATGTAAATTAACTATATGGCTTCAATATCGATGGACGGCGCCTGAGATTTTCAAATAAATCGATAAAACGGAGAGTTACGTCGGTGCATACATGAACTTCGAAACGTCTGCGTAATGCTACAAACTAAACCACTACCTCCATAAATATATAAAGATCCATAAGCTAATAATATGAGACTAAAAGAAGAAGTTGTCATAATGCATACATTTCAAAATATAGTAAAAACAAAGTACCTAAACAGTGAACCTACTAAATTATTACATCCAATATCCACACTGTGCATCCATAGTGCCCTGAGGAGGGCGGTTGGAAGCAAAATTGGAAGTGAATTGCTGCGTCGCCCGGTGCTCGGACGCACGACCGGCGACCCGTGACTCAGTGAAACTTTATGGACCAGTTAAGCTCACTTCTCTAAGTTTCGACAGTGCCGCTTATTTAAGCGCCGATAGCGGGTTTAAAACCAACGAAATTTAAGCGTTTAAGTTTAACCAAGCATTTAAAGCAAAGATTTTTCCTGCTGCGGCTCAGCGCAGCAGGTCTCTTATGTTTGCTCGACCCATGCCCACACACGCATTTTGCTTGAAAAAATACGTTTCGCCATAAAAGCGTGTGTGCAATGGTTTAAGATAGGACCGGCATCTTTTGCGTGTGAATTTCTAATTTCCAAAGTTTCTATGTACTTCTAATCTGTGTAATTACGCATATGTGAAAGTAAATTGCTTCGGTAATGTGACAGTTCCATATACTGTATTCTGATGACTCATCAGACTTTTTCATTAACTGCTCCGCGAGCATTTTTCATAGCATGAAACAGATGAAGAAATAGCTAAGCAAAATACACATTTTCCGTCATTTATAGGTGTATCGGTAATTTGTTCAAGCATCTTATAGAAATTACACAACGTTTTGCACGTATAGTTTTTGTTAATAATCAGAAAAGCCAGTTATAAACAAATATTGGCTGCGCCGCAGGTTTACAGTTTACTAAAATATTCGCCCAAAGGAAACACACCTTTTGCACAAAATATTGCTTGTTGAGTTTAATGTTAGTACACTAGGCTTTCGTATCTGATTTGGCATTACGTGTTAGATGAGATCCATCAGTCAGCAGAATGATTGTTCGCCAATCAGAGAAACGCTTTCCAGAGAAAGGATGTATAGTTGTAGAGATTTTAAAAAATTCAGACCTGATTTATTTGTTTTGGTTATTTTGATTAGCTTTAGGTCTTCAAAGACTTGGATTAGGTAATAGGTTCTTATATTTATTACACTATTACCGACAATACGTCAGTCAGTAGGAGTTTTAACTTAATTATAAAATTTACAAATCTGATCAAAATGCTTATCACTTCCATTTTAGCGGCTTAACTCATTGCTTGATTCCTTCAATTAACACCCGAAGTAATCATAACTATGTAAAAATGTTGCACATACAATCATTGTGCTGTATTTCACTATAAAAACTGGGTTCAAATTATCTCATTTCAACCAGACTTTGTCTTGTCGGACATCGTCCGACGCAGGATCCGAAAAATTTCCGATGTAAGTCCTCACATATGAAAGTCTGGTCTTCTTCAAACTTCTGTCAGACTGCTTTCAGACCATCATCGAACAAGGGTCGGGCCAATTCAACAACGTCATTTTCGTCAAACTTTATACAAAAAAGCAACAGGAACAGAAAAGTGTGATGTGGAAGTGGAAGCTTAGATAACAGAAAGTAAACGCTATGTTTAAGGCCAGAGTCTGTTAATCCTGAAGAAGCTAACAGCTAACTATTTTAGTTGATTCTATGCAAGTCTATACCCGAAAACTTAACAACGAGAAAGTATGCCAACCGCACTCGAATTGTTGTTCTTGATGGGGCAACTCTTGATCGATAGGCTTTGTAAAATTGTTTGTTTAATTGTTGTATAAGATTGTTTGTTTAATTGTTGTAAACACTGCAAGTGCTTTGACTGGTTTCCGCTGGCATGGGTGGTCAGACCTGTGGACGTCATGGGAGGGAGTGGCGCTTGCCTCATACTGTTTACCGCATCGACCGAAAAAGCTGGATCGCAAACACATCTTCACTATCGCCTTCAGAGACGTTCAGTGTTGTCTCTAGTTTGGGTAGTGAGCCTCAAATGATTCTTGAGCGCTTTAGAATCATTCCGTAAAGGATGGTTTTCGCTTACCTGACTCTTATCAAACTGTGTAAGACGACCAAGACACACTAAGACATGGGTGATGGTGTTTTGCCACTCATTTGGGACAACTCTTCACTCCGCTAGAGTTTTGAACGTTATGGAGCAGCACGGCGGGTAAGAGTTCGTAATTCGTAGCAACAGGCCACCAGCATTCGATGATCTCAGATCCTAATCTTTGGAACAGCGAGTTCATTCCGTGTCCCGATAGTGCGTTTGGCGGAAGTATACAGAAGCTCTTATGGAGACACCTGCCACGTATCCGTTCGGAGACCATCGTCTGACGATCTAACCAAAGCGTTTCTCCCAGACGCCAGATGCAAGATCTCTAATCTGTCTTTGATGAGAAAAAACAAGAACATTCTAACCAAGAACTGTCTCTCTGCCCCAACAAAAATGACTGCTCTGGCTGCCAGACATAGATGAAGGACAATATCTTTGGGGTGGAATCGATGTAAAACGACCTTCAGACTACAATCATGGCAAGCAGAGGATAGAATAGAAGATTCCTTCTCAGACCTCTGAAGACCTCGTAAACTAGGAGTCTTTAATTGAGCTGAATAAACCTTCCCACATGTCTATTAGAAATGTTTGGACTGTATTGCCGTTTTTTGTTATTGGTTAAAGGAGTGCTTCACCGCAAGAAGAACAAGGCTACTTATTGAGTAGCCTGTTGGGGTTCACTCAGAGATGGACGCGGGCCGCGAGAGCCCACGGGACGGGACGAGATGGGACGACATCCTTCGTCCCGCGAGACAAAAATTTCTTATACTTACTTCAAAATTAGGGAATTTTCAAGAAAGCTAGATAACAATTTTGAAAACATTACAGTTACACTTCAAATTATTCTATAAAATTTAATTTTATGGTAATATAAGTTTCATTTGCTGTGCTGGTTTGCGCATCTTTTCTGATTGAGTTTATTGTTTAATTTTGAGTATGCGCAGGTAATGTAAATGATTTCGAAGTTGTAGAAAGTGTTGATTGTGTATAACCAGTCAAGGGTTTGATTTTTAACTTAAAGACGGGACAAAGCTAGAGACTTTTCAAACTTGGCTTTATCTGCATAATTTAATCAGCTACAATTTGCAAACCAGCGAGCTCTAACAGATCTATGCAATGCAATAATCATGGCACCGATGAGAACAAACACTATTCTGCTGCAGGCCATATTGAACGAACCTCAAGCTGCTAAAATTATGAAGCGCATCCCGCAGGTTAAATTTTAAGACATGCAAGTCATGTATCAGCATCACATTGAAATTAGACCTGAAAGTTTTAGTTTTAAACCAAAACTTTCTGGGAAATAATCTGTGGGAAATTAAGAAAACCAAATCATGGCCGGATCCAAGCTCTTGCCCTTTGACCCAGCAACCCGTTCCGAAAAATGGCTCAAATTGACACGGTGGCCCGGTTCCATCGCTTTTGTATGGCAGTAATTTTCTGATTCCGCTAAACTTGATTTTTTTGGCCAATTTGGCCAATATTTTTAAATCAACAATTGATATTGTTTGTTTGCAGATGATATAAGCATTTCACATTTTTACACACAGCAGCGTATTTGAATAATAAATTAAGTACTGACTTTGCAACTTAGCAAGGAAAAAGAAAAGCGTAGCGTAAAGTTTACATAACAGTTATTTTAAATTTTCATATTAAGTTAGTATTAATTACCATTAATTTTAGCTAATGAGACAATTAAGAAATTATGCGAGATTTTGCGGGACGGGCATTATCAAATTTGCGGGACTGCGGGATCTCGTGGAACGGGACAAACAAATTGAGTGCGGGACGGGACGGGACGGGACGGGACGGGACGAAAAATTTCGTCCGCATCCATCTCAGGGTTCACTGCATAGTAATGTAGCGCTCTTACCGGACTTCGATCATCAGCTGAACTACCATGTGTGGCTTATCAATCTCTCCTATGCCTGCTTCCCTTACAGTAACCATGTTCCCAGCCAGAGTACGCTAAATGTTCGCCCGTTTATTGGACGCAAACACAAATCCGTTTAGTTTTGAATAGTGCCTTAAACTCTGACGACTCTTACTGCTCTTACCTTGAGGTGGGAGAAACATGGATTGAACAAGGAATCCGTCTGCCCACTCAAACAACCCTCCCAATAAAATCCACTGTATCAGCAAATGGTACATTGGTACATGTATCAGATTTGGTGAAAATTGCACTATACTATCTACTTCCCAAATAACTTTTGCAGCTCAATAAATAGTCATCCTTCGATACTGAATTTGTATTCGCCTCAGGACTTCTAGTCAGTTAGGAGAGTGGTAAACAGATTTCACAGTAAAAGCTAGGCATGACTGTTGTTGACAGTTTCACAAAAGCAGCCTTAGCAACTTGATCGCTAAGACCACGGAACTTTATGTTCCTGTTTGAGTTGGCTGTCTAACTCATACTGCATTAATGTAATGGTGGCTTGGTTCACTGACTACAGTCAATTCTTCCTAATTACAGTTCAGTCTTAAACCGATGCCATTAATGTTTCGGTTCCGGTTTGCGCTTAGAAAACAGAGAAGCACACGAAACATACCTACTGTACCTGTTACTGGAACCTTGCGGCAATTTCTTTCCAATTACATTTCAACTTATGGAATTATACATAGTAGACGCCCAATCAGTGACACCTTTAAGGCAAAAGGTGTGATCACCTTAAAAACTGTAATCTTTGAATGGTCAAATTTTATAAAATAAAGCTTTACAGAAGTCGCAAGTATTACTCTGCTTCTACGTATTCTTAAAACTGACGGTATTAGATAAGCCTCACTTATGTTATAGCTTTCTCTTTCTTAATGCACTTTCAGTCAAAGTTTTAATCTCTGAAGTGCATCTCTTCAAAGTCCCCATGATTAGCACTGGAAAACCAAACTTTGAGACGTTGATGTGGTAGTTGGCTCGTAGATAAACAATATTTATTAAGACCAGCAAAATCTGAGAGAGAGTTTCTGCAGCATCCTGCTTAAGCAAAGCAGAAAAAATGTGAAACTTTCTTTCTAGGCACATTTTTGGGACTATGTTCAGCGTTTTGCTGTTGGTCCCGTTGTTCCAGGGAAATGAAGAGCCAAACCTGAAAATTTAGCCGAAAATCAGACAAAATTTACAATCATTCAAAATGTCGAGCTTGTTTATTCATTAAAGAGAGGTTCAGAAAAACAACCCTCGGAAAGACGTTTCTCTTGAAGACCGAGCTAGTCTCTTTGCTTTCGCACACTTAGAAAACTCCGTTCAAAAATCAGTTTTGGATCATCGCATGCCAAAGTTGAACAGTGGAATTAGAGACACTCATAGTTTGTGACGTTTTAATGAGCAAATTCTAAACTTTAAAGTGGCACAAAGTTTATCGTTGAACTTAAAGTTAATATCATTGTCAAATATAATACTACATACATAGCTTGCTTTAACATTTAGACATACGGCTGGTTGCACCAAATATGACTAACATCTTATTAGACTAATCTGTAATTAAATTTTAATTAAAGAAATTCTCCATTGCACCAAATGAAACGCTAGTTAGATTTTTTTCTGTACGTCCCTCCAGTTGGTCTTACACCGGTTAGGAGCAGTGTCAGCTTGGTACTAATTTTGAAAATATGTACTGGGTATAGCTGACACTAGTGTTGTGCACCGGCCTTGTCTAGACCGGCCGGCCGGTGAACGGCCGGCCCAGGTCCAAAGTGGGCCGGCCGGCCGGCGGGCGGGCGGCCGCCGGCCGAGAACAGGCCGGCCGGCCGGCCGGTGACAGGCCGGCCGGTAAGACACAGGCCGGCCGGCCGGCCGGTGACAATCCGGCCGGTCAAATGTGAGGCAGCCGACCGGCCGGTGACAATTTCTGCAGCTTATCGCCTTAAATTTGCTAAAATCTGCCTTGAAAACTATCAAAAATCTTAATTTTTATTTGTATTTTGGATAGTCTGCGAAAAGTGGCACCGGCCGGCCGGCCGGCCGGTGAAGGCCGGTGCACCGGCCGGCCGGCCGGCCGTCGTTGGGCCGGCGGCCGCCGGCCGGCCGGCCGGTTATGGGTCGGCGGCCACCGGCCGGCCGGCCGGCCGGTACAGGCCGGCCGGCCGGCGTCGCGAGCTGGGCCGGACGGCGCCGGCCGGCCCACGAAAAATTGGGCCGGTGAACAACACTAGCTGACACCGAATAATTGCAATCACAATTATCCGAGGCGTTTCGCAAGGATGGAGATTTGCCCATCACCGGCTGTGTGATGAGCGCACCTCGGCAGCTCCACCCGAAGGCGGCCGCCCCTTAACTCTCGGCTAATTGTTTACATTGGGGGGGGGGGGTAGGTAAGCTAGTATATACTGGCACCGGCAGGCACCAGAGAAGACACTTCGAAAATGGGGTCTGGTCCAGCTGAACCATAAGTTGGGGAGCATAACGGCTCAAAACAATTACATACAGCACATAACAATCCACAAAGAGGTAACACAATTGAGTAGTTAGATTTTAATTCTAGTCAAGGGAAGATTAACATTTGCCAAACTTCTGACTAACATCTGATTAAAATTTAACTAAAATGTAACTAAATTCATCATGTGACATAAGCTTGTACTTGATTTGCTAGAGCCCATCTGTGAAAAATACTGATTGGTTTAGAGCTAATCAGATTTTAAGATCAACTAACTTGGTGCAACGGAGAATTTGACTAAAATAGGATTAAGACTAGCTAGTAACATTTTAGTTAGAAGTTAATCATATTTCGTGCAACCGGCTGATAGTGTTAATAGTTGTGTTAATCATGGAAAAATCTATCATAGAGATCTATTGACTGACATCCGGCATCCTTCTAAGGGACACTTGCTACAATTATGGTGTTAGACATGAAAGTGCTGACTGGCGGTGCTGTGGCAAACCGATACGGATTCCAGGATCCACCGCGTGCTGCAGCAAGATGGCGAGCACTAATCCCTTGCTCGTTGCCGATTTCTGGATAGATTTGCAGGCCGCCGTTGGGATATACCTAAAATTGATAATTAGAAAAGTTTTGTCTGGGAAACAGGGTTTTGGAAATTTTATTTATTTATGGCAATTTATTTTATTTTGGATGTCAGTTAAAATAAGCTGTTTCAGACATTTTAGTTGAACATCTTTATGCTTGTTCACTTGAACCTAATAATGTGTAAACTGTGAAACGTGTAAAATTCGTGTAGCTATAAAATGAACGGTTTCAAATTCGTATAAATATCATCGCGCACACGTTTTTATGTCTCATATGCCTCCTTGTGTTTGAATTCAGATTTCTTGGGAACCCGGTAGATATGGTAGAGTGCCTTGGTTAAGTGGAGGATTCAAGCCTCGAGCTTGGCTACAAAAAACAAAGCTGTAGTATCCTAATTCAAATTGCTAAGTCCCCTTGGGCTATTCACTGAAAGGGTGGCTCGTCGGCAGGTGGAGGTACCACAGAACCTCCATTACAGTGGACATTGATAGACATTCTGACAGTCTTGTAGAACACATCGGGTAATTGCTACGACATTTATTCAGTGTCAGTCAGCTTATTTTGGACTGGCCGGCCATGCATTAAGATTAAAACAAATTAGGATTGGCTTTGGACAACCCTGTTGCTAAACATCAGACGCCATAATAGGCCCTTGGATTAGCATATACAAAAACTATAGCATTAAGGAAAGTTTTTCCGGGGAGAGGGGAAATACTCTAGGAAAAGCCATCCGGGGGGGGGTCGTAATCTTCTCTGAAAGGTATGCAGGAGGGACGGGGTGAGATTTTCCTACTAAAAGGGGCACAAACAGTGAGGTAGACATTTAAATTAGGTTAAAGATTGATAGACCATACCTGCAAGTAGGGTTGCGCCGGGGCCGTGTAACGGAGCCAGGATCCGGGCCGGGCCGGACCCAATTCGGCCCGACCCCGCAAAATTTTTCAACGGCCCGGCCCTGTTCTGGGGGGGGCGGGCCGGCGGGGGGTGGTGAAAAATTTTTTTTTTGGGGGGTGGGGATTGGTGGTGGGGGATTTTTGGGGGGGGGGGGGAATTTTGTTTGTTTTTGTTTGGGGGGGGGGGGGGGGGGGGGTGGGGGTGTGTTGTGTTGTTTTCGTTGTTATTTTTTTTTATTGTTTTTTGGTTGGGGGGTGGGTGGTGGTGGGGGTGGGTGGTGGGGGGGGGGGGTTTTTGGGGGGGGTGGGGGGGGAGTTATGGTTGTTTTGTTTGTGTTTAAAAAAAATTAATTGTAATGAGAGGAGGTGTATGTGTATTTGTAATGGAATTAATAAAATAAAATGTTAAAAGTAATCTGAAATCAGCTTTAAAAGAGGTTTCAAATGATCAAATCACCAGGATGAATTCTCATGCCATGGAACTGTGAAGAAGAGCGAAGGTCATCAATATGGAATGTAATTGTCAAATAATGTCCAAGCAATAATTGTATAGATTATCATGTTTGTTTAGCTAGAGTTGCCAGTATTCAGTAGAAATCAAGAAATTCACCAATAGGGTTCATGGTTCACATTCAATTAAGACATTAATACTAGTCTTAAACACGATTTTAAGTTTAATTAAATTCTACTAACGCGTGACTACTAATGATACTAATCCAGGAAAGGTGAAGAGGGATACTTCACCCCTAATCCCTTCGGTTTATCATCCCTTTAGTAAATGGAGTTGTTACCTCCACACGAAGATAACAATCGACAACTAAACTAAACTTAGGTGAATTGGTGAGTATCTCCCATAATAGTCAAGTATAGCCCTCCCCGTCAAGATAATTTAATCACTAACGCTCACATGTTAGTCAGCAGGAAGTCATAAACCTAAAACACAAAGTTTATGTGCATAATTAAGGCAAAAATTAGTCGTAAAATTGCCTATAAAATGGAAATGTACATCTAGAACAACTAATATTGGAAGATGGTTCAATACTAAGTGCAAAATAGCTAAGTACGTAGTTAGGTAGGGTTAATTAGTAATAATTATGCGTTAGTTAGGTAATAATTAGTTAATTTTGATATTTTTGGTCGAAAAATGACTTGGGCTTATATGAAAGAGAATTTGATACTGATTCGAAAAATCCAAACCCGACTTTTCAACTCCCAATAATAAGAAAGTTATAAAGAAAAATGTTTTTGTAAGATTACTTTTTGTGTCGTAATCTTACCACTCCAAAAAGGAGTGTTCTAAAATTGGTTTTCTTTTTTAGTTTGACTTAAGTCAAACCCTTTCCTTTTTCATTGTCTGGGAGGTTGTCTACCTCCCAGACTACACCTGAGTCAGGTGTTGTTCCCCTTTCCCTCTTTCTCTTCTTTCTCTCTGCTAGGCCTCTTTCTTCTGGGCCTAGCAGTTGTCCTCGCTTGAACTTTTGGCCGAGGACAAGGACAACAAGAAAAGAAAAGGAAAATAGTAGGATAAGCCCAAGTCATTGGGTTTAGAGGGGGCTTAACTCCCTCGATAATAATTAATGTATAAATATAAGTAGCTAGGTGTACGTAGATAAGTACGTAGATTATTACAATATAAATTACAGCTTATAGAAAATTATATTTCTTGTGTAATAATTCATTAAAGTTACGGAATTTCATAAAGTATTCCCTTTGGTTGTGTTTATGTGTTAGCAAAAGTTTCGCAAAATTTCGCCAAGTTTCGGCCCCCAAAATATATCAAAATTGGGTCAGTTGGGGGGCAATAAATCCAAAATCTCATTAATTTTCACCCCCAACGACCAGCTGGGTCAGCCCGCTGCAGCGCAGCACACGTAAAAGGTGGCAAGCTTCTAGAAGGTTCTAGAATCTTCTAGAAGCTTTGCCTTAAAATCAAAGAAGAAGCGAGCTCCAGGTCTCGCTAATGACCTGTCACCGAGCTGTCAGCAAAACTGTCAGCTCGGTCCAAAATTTTATTTTCAAATCAGTGTTCGTTTGAGAGCAACCGAAAGCGGTTGCTTCCCCTCCCCTTTATGCGCTCTCCAGTGCAGTTGGTACTGCATGGGGGCTAAAGCGCATTTCCCCGGTTAGGAAAAATAGTAGGACTTTTCTGGCCTTCGGGCCAGAAAAGAATTGAGAAATAAACAACGAACACTAACCACTGAGGGCCATTTAGGTTTCTTATGCCTGGCCAAGAAAAGCTATGACCGAGGAAAAAATACTAGACTTGACTTGACGGCCACTTTTTGGCCTTGTTTTTATTTCTGAGGCCTTGGGCCAATTTTTTTTATTATACCTTTTTAGGGCCTTCGGGCCATTTTTCATATGTGTCTTTTTGAGGCCAATGGGCCATTACTTTTTTATACGCATTTTTGGGCCGAAGAGCCTCATTTTTTACACAACATTTTGGGCCTGAGGCCATACTTTTAGTTATGATAGCATGAGTGGGCCTTGAGCCACCTTTATTTTATTTTATTTCATTTTATCTTCCTCTTTATTATTATTTTATTATTTTAAATAAAGGGACAGCTCATGTAAACCCCTCCTGTTCGATGGAGGTCTTGAGAATTGTCCCTATTTCTGTTTTTCTGTTTTTCGTGCCGACACTCTCTGTATATCGAGGTTTGCTGACCTCCACCGCCGATTATTTCATTCATTTATTCTGTTATTTTATTTGCACTTTTGGTCAAGCCACGACCGTGATTTTCTACCTTTTTTTATCAAGGTCCTTTTGACCCAAAATTGGGGTTTTAAAGTAGAATATGGGATTATTAAGTGGGGACCCAATCCTTAAGTTTGAGTTAGAGGGTCCCTTTACTACGACCCTATTTTTATTGAGTTAATTAATAGGAATACTTACCCCACAGCCGGCAACTAGGAGTTGCCGGCCATATTGTTTTAACCTCAGGCTTTGTTAAGCCTTAAAATCACTGTTTGTAATTTGTATTGTTTGTCGTAGGTCGGTAACTAAAAGTAATAGGTCATCTAAAAACGCACAAACAAGTTTTAAAACAGAATTCCTAAAATAATTTCTTGTTCCTTTTACATAGTTAATAATTAAGCGTTTCACGGGGAATGACCGGCTTCCCCATTAATTAATTTAGTTATTATCAGTAGTTTTGTTTAATAGTGGTTTTGTTTAGTAATGATTGCTTGGCAATCATTACTCACAGGGCTTTCACAAAATTTCAAACTTCACAAAATTACTAAAGTTCTGCGCTATAAACTGAGTTTTAGATACCTAAAACTCATAACAAATTCTCGTTAAAATTTAGTTATTTCAGTATGTTTGAAATAATAGCTAGTAGCGTAGGTCATAAGTAGAGTTAAATTTTGTTTAGACTGTTTGTAATTATGTCTGTTTTTAGGATTAGTTAGATAAGTGTTTACCTAAGAAATTGAATGGTTGTGTATGTGAGAATTGTATGAATGGCATTGTATTGGCTCGCATGACTGTATGTGCGTTGACTCGCGGAAACTCCTTCTGTCTGACGAAGGTTGTGAGCATCGCTGGAGTGATCAAGACTCAGATATTAAGCAGGAATGAAACGTATGTGTGATCTGCATGAACGACTGCATTTCTAGTAATATGAGTGTATTCTAGTCTAAACGTTACATAAGTAAGGTATAAGTGGTTATTAGTTTAGGTGTTACATAAATGTTGCATGATTGTGTCTAATTAGCAAATAGGGTTACGTAGTTCAATATTAGATTACCTAGGATCCTTGTATGAATGTTTCACGTAATGTAATTGTCAGTTGTATTCGGATAAGTGACCGTCTGAATGGTTATGGATTCTCGGTGCGCATAATTTGTATGAAGTGCCGAAACTATATCAGAACTCCTATAGTACGCAGGAAAAGTAGTAATAAGTAATGTAGTTTTAGGGTGCAAGCCTTGTATGTATATCTGGAAATTTGTGAGTACTTGGTTGCGTAGGAAATCTAGGTTTAGGTAGGTTAACAAATATGCAAATGAGGTTAAGGCTATAGGACCTAGAGTCACGGGGACTCCGTATTGGGTCCTCATCAGACGAATCTGGATATCCTCGATTCGTCCGCGTAAGCCACTCTTTGTTAAGAGTGCGGACGAATCGCAAGAACAGGAATCCACCAAATGGTCGGTCTCATTGTCAAATCAATACTAATTAAGCTGTAGTGAGTATAGTTTTTAACTACATTTGTCGTATCTTTGTTTCTAAAGCCAGAACATACTGTTATTGCTATTTGTAATCAAATCAACCATATCTGATGTATATTCTGTTCCTAATAATGACCGCAACCGCGGCTTAACGCCATTTCATGTCGGTGTTCACGTTCAAAGGCAAAATCAATCAAACCCCGTTATGTAAAGGTTAGCAAGGTTAAAAAAGCCAACCTTGCCCATTTATGTTCGATACCGAGTTATCCATGCCAGTTATTCACAAATGACAATAACAGGTTTTAATATTCTGACAACTTTATTTAGTATTAGGCAATAGTTGATAATGTACCTGAAATAAGCAAACCAACCGTTAGTTACGTAAGTACTATGGATAGGACACCAGAACCATCTTCTAATAAAGACTAAAACCACCAGTTTTGTGAATTTATCTAGTCTTCAACGTTTAATACTCATAAAATAGGGAGTTGTTACCTTCCCTTGGTAGAACCCAGTAAAGAACAGAGGTTCTACGCTAAATTATGACATTTCTCATTAAAATTGTAAGTTAACTCTCTTCTAACTTGTTAATATCTGTTAAGAACAGGAAGTTGTTACCTTCCTTACTCGAACTCGCGAAAACTAAAAGTTTTACTTTCAAGTATTGTGTTCTCGTCAAACTCACGTGCAAACCACTTTCTAATTAAGCAACACTTACCAAAGATAGGAAGTTGTTACCTTCCTTGCGAGGACCCGGAAAAACAAAAGGTCCTGAACTTGATTATCTTAACCAACTTAACGTTTCTTGTGTTAGCCGAATAAATGGGTACTTATCTGCTGTTAAAGGACCCCAAAAGTATATCAAACCCGAGTAATAGGTTTTAATTGTACAGAAGCAGACTGTACAAGGAGAAATCAAGTTGAAATCACAGTTTCACATCGAAGGCACAATTTCTTGCACAAGAACACAAGAAATTGTCTTGAAAACTAACGTTTTACTTAAAACCAATTTTAAATAGCGTGTTCTTGCTCAAGTCATCAGAACTTGTGTTAATCCGCTTGAATCGCAAACTTTCACAACAAATTCAATTTGTACGAGTTCATCTCAAGTCCAGAAAGCCAAAATGTGAGTAATGGTTGCTGGGTTCGAATCCCGCACCTATAACTTGTATTAATGGGTTTTAACCCATTTGATTCAGGTGCGGTGAAGTCTCGTCCTGTCCGATCTGTTGCCTGAACGTCAGTCAATTTGGACCACAGTGTCGATTCAGACTTTACATTTGATTAGTGAGATAGATTGTCCGGATCAGGACCCAAGTGTTGGAAGCTTAATTTGAACTGTATTGGATCGGAATCAGATTCTAGAAGGTACATTGGCAACTGAGTATTCTGGACTGATAGCTAAGACAGGGACGATTTTTGGACAGCACCGGAGTCTACAGTGGGGAACCTAAAACCTAACGACGTGAACCTAAAACTGATTTCTATACTAATTACGAATTGATTCTTTATATTTCAAATTCCAAAAGATGAATCTTTTTGAGTTGATCATCAGTCTCATTGAAGGGGTTGTTACCCCCTGCCCCTGGGCCTAAATTGTTCAGTGTTCTTCAAGACAATCGGAATCAGAGAACCTAAAGAAGAGATTAAATTAAACCTAATCTGTACTAACCCCATAAACGGACCAGGAAACTCCCAACCGGACCCCCCTTGTGTTTGACCCTTGGCAACCGTATAGCATCCGAAAGTGCTATTGTTACTAGCATTTCGGGCTCACCCAAAGACCGGAAACTTTGCACTACTAATCCCTTTAATTTAGTTAATTTAAATTGTTAAGTAGCTTATCTTATTGATATTGTATTGTCCTTTAGTAAGGAGGACGGTAGAAGAGTTATAATCTAATCACACGAACACAAGCATATAGGGATTACACAATAGAGTTCGGTAATAGGCAAATAACTTGCTAGTCGGTTAGTCAAGAAAGGAAAGAAAGAGGAATAGAGTAGAGTTGAGTTTAGCCATCGGAACCTTGTCCCTAACGACAACAACAACAATTAATAATTTGGGTAAAATCAGATACTGGCAACTCTGGCAAACTATTGTTGTTTGTCTAATTGTTCATACAGCATATAGTCTGTGATTTGTAACCTGTTTTATCCTCTATACACATTATAATAATCCTGTTCATTGTTTATTGTCATAATTATTATTGCTAATATCACTATAGCTATTGTCATTAAACTATTGTGTCCTAATACTGAATCCACTGACTAGGACATAAGGATCGATCAAGATTCGGATTCATAGCCCCTTGTACAAGTAAGTGTTTAAATTGAACCCTTGGTCCTGACAAAGACATCACCATCATCGTGCTAGAATCTTGATTTGGCAATCAAGATTCTCAATCAGTGTTCTTTGATACAGACCTGATTCTCCTATTCAGAAACGGCAAGTGTCGACCCCGCTTGTCTCTGATATCCCCTGGATCCCTATTCTCTCTCATCAAACGAACTCACGCCTAGACCCCCATCCAGGTTGACCGCGAGGGATTTTTGGGTTTGGGATAATTCCCTCCGGAGATTCTGGGGCGAGTTGTCCGCGAAAACGGGGGGCTTGCGTGTGCGAGGGGGTGGTGGCGGGGGTGGTGTGGGGGGGTTGGGGGGGTTGGGGTTGTTTTTTTCCCTCTTTTTTATTTATTTTTTATTAAAAAAAAAAAAATTATAGGAGGGGAGGGAAAAATTATAAAAGAAGAGGAGAAAAAAAATTAAAAAAAAAAATTGTGGGTATGCGGTTGGAACAATTGATTCGCATATAAACATAAGGTCCCAAGAGGGTCAATATTCCGTTGTAAGCCTGATATTATTCAATTGCAAAACATGTCTTTCTGTTCGAAGCTCGGCTAAACGCTGTAAGCCTTAAGTTTTCTTTACAATTTCACATGACTTTGCATGATTTATTTCTTCCGATATTGAACCGAAATTATTTTCTGAAATGTCTAAGTAAACGTTTCTGATTTCTCAGCACGTCAGGCTTCCCTTTCCGTAGCAAACAAAATGATAACGTAGCGCAAATACAATATGTGGCTCAGAAATACAACCTATATTCTTGAACGTACTTCGTTCCAAATTATAGGGAAAGGCAAACCTTTATTGTCATTTCATGATTCCCTGGTCAAGCGCAACCTTAATTCTCTAATGTACCACCTGTGTGCAGCTCCCAAGCAACACTAGTGCTCAAAAATCTACAATCGCTTAGATTGCTAGCAGGCAAAGACTGCGTGGAGGCTGTCAGTTCTGCTGTTTATAATAGTTTATAAACTTAAGGGGGGGTCCAGATTTTGATCATTTTTTCGACATTCTCCGATCTAGAGTTGTGCCGGGGCCTTGTATCGGGCCTCGGGCCCCGGGCCGGGCCCGGGCCGGGCCGGTCACGGTCACGGCCCCGGGCCTCTTTTTCTGAGAAAGGCCCGGCCCGGGCCCGGGCCCGGTCAGACGCTTCGGCCCGGCCCGATTCATGACCACCGGGCATCCCGGGTTCGGTCAGGCCCGAGTGATGTTGGGCCTTCTAAAATGGATTTTTATTTGTCTCTATGTTTGGCAGTGTTGAATTTACTATGGCATGTGCGTATGTGATGTCTTCTGAGGATGGTTTGTGATATAGACAACAAGAAATGAGACATTTCATAAACAAATTTTGCCTAAGGACCTGATTTGGTTCTGGAAAGTGTTAAAAATATTAACAGATTCGGCAATGAACTGCAGAGAATGGTAGATTTACTTGTTGAACAGGTATAGTCGATCGATTGGGTCTCATTAATTAATATGAATGTGATTGGCTAGTTAACATGTGAGATGGCCCAGACTCAGAAGAATAAGTATGTTATATTGCAAACGCCTGTCTTAAAGTGGTGGTTTTTCAACTAATAAGACAGTGCAATATTAAGTGACGTAAAATTCTACCGAAAATGCATGTCTAGGCTTGAATCTGAAGGCCCGGGCTTTGTAACGGATCGGACCCCAACGCCGAGAATGGAACCCGGGCCTTGTATCGGGCCCCGGGCCTCCGGGCCGGGCCCGGGTCACGGTCACGGTCGATGAAGTAGGCCCGGGCCCGGGTAAATCACTTAACGGCACAACCCTACTCCGATCTCGCTGATTTTTACGTATTTCATGGTCCAAACGGTATATTTTAACGAGTTTTTAATATTAAAGTCGTAAGTCGTACGGTTGTTGCGTAATTTCACCTCAAAGTTGAGGTCTCATGTGTTAAACATATATAGGAAACTTAAAAAGTTTCACTTTTTTGGAGTTGTGTCAAAAAATCTCGAAACAGGGCAATGCTAACCAGCCGTGTCTGGTATTATTATAAAGGCCTAGATGAGGTCTGTGATTTGTTGGAATTAGAATTTTGATTTAGGCTTCTAAAGTTTTTTTATTAATTTTTGAACATTTAAAATTTGAAGCCATTTTAAAAGCGGATCAAATTTTAAATATTCAAAAATTGATTAAAAAACTTTAAAGGCCTAAATAAAATTCTAATTCCAACAAATCACAGACCTTATCCAGGACTTTCTAATGATACCAGACACGGCTGGTTAGCCTTGCCCGGTTTCGAGATTTTTTGACACAACTCCAAAAAAGTGAAACTTTTTAAGTTTCCTATGTTTAACACATGAGACCTCAACTTTGAGGTGAAATTACGCAACAACCGTACGACTTACAACTTTAATTTTAAAAAATCGTCAAAATATACCGTTTGGACCATAAAATGTGTAAAAATCAGCGAGATCGGAGAAAGTCGAAAAATGACCAAAATTTGGAACCCCCCTTAATTTTCATAATTTGGGCACAAAAATCTTACCTAAACTAGGTGTGTGATGAAGATAGGACTTCTGAATAGAGAAATAACTCACAATGCACTAAACAGACTGATTTTCATTTTATACATTCCTGCTCAAGCAGAAATAAATACTATATTTATTAAAATTGGTCTCCGAACAAAGCATTAAGACTGTCAGTGTATGGTATAGTGCCAATACACTTGCAAAAGACTGTTAGATGGAGTCTGGGGCCGTTGGGGCCGCCGAGGCCGTGTAACGGGGCCGGGGCTTGGGGCCGGGGCCGGGCCCGGGCCGGCCCGGCCCAGGCCCCTTCCCGGCTCCGTAGTCTGGGAAGGCCCCGGCTCCGTAATTTTGCTAACGGCGCAACCCTACCTGCAAGACATAAATTAGCTTAGATCAATTAGTGAAATTAGCTTAATTAAGTTAATAAGCTTAGGTTTCTACTGAACAAGACAACTCTGGTTTATTAAAAATAAATCTAAAATAAAAAAAACAATTACTTCATCACAATATAAGGCAAGGTATTGAGCAAAATCAGCAACATACATAATGTAACTGAACACTATTTGAGTACAAGATCATATTATAGTTTAAGGCTTATGCTTGTTCGTTTGTCAGTAAGAATATGTTCAATGTTGTTCAACTCTCTAGAAATGGAACGGTTTTATTCATCTGAATTAGTTTAGTGGACAAAAGGTCGAAACGGGCACAGCGACAAACGCTCAAGTAAAACGCCACCTTTTGTACAATACAATATTATAAAGGCAAGAATCAGAATACTACAAGCTCTGCATTCGATTAAAGTTACCTCCCGTTAGTTTATACGGTCACTGTAAAAAATATTAAATGGATAGAACACATCATGAATATCATTGGCATTGCACGTATTATCAATAGTGTATAATTATGAGAATTATTACACTAGTCTGAGCGTACTCTTGCTCATATTAGGTTTGAGAGACTCACGAGACACGATCTGCTAATGACTGACTCCCAACAACTAACTCAGTACCCAGTAGATTATTGCGCAGGATCACTAGCAGTATGTGCACAGGTTGAAGTCCAGCAGTCCTATATCACTACCCGGCCCTTCAAGTTTCGTTCTGCTTACCTACTCACCACCGTAATGTAAGGGAAGCAGACATAGGAAAGATTGATAAGCCTGATATGGGAGTTCACATGACGGCTCTGTGATGCAGTGTGTGTCAGCATGTGTGATTTCAAAGCAGAAGGGCCATGGTGGTCCATGCCCGGCCAGGTCAATTCTGTACTTTCAATACCGAGTGAGAAAGCTGAACTTTCCCCAATTCCCTTCTATCCTACCTAAGTCCTGGTTTCAGGCGTCAAGGACCTATTAATGCAGTCATTACACGAATTTCAGTAGACTGCGAGGTATATACTGTCCAAGCTAATCTAACCTGAAACTGTCGCAGTAATAAAATAGATACCCTGTACAAAGATAAGATAAGATAAGCCTGATAAATGGGAGCAAGATTATGACAGCAAGCCTAGGAACCTCGTCCAAATTAGAAGCGTATATACTACCGTAGTTTGCTTTGAAAACGTATAATAAAACGTTTGTAACAACCGTAGGTTGTATTAACGTTTTTTTAAGTTTTCATAGATCTTTTCTAAAGGCTGCTGAAAAGGCTGATCGGTTTTGTTTTGTGCTTTGTACCGCACTGCATACACGTATCTTAGAGCTTACTCTAAAAGTCAACTGTAAAAACTGGTTCATTAAAAAGCGTAGATACCTTGTCAAACCGCCTATACGGTAGAAATTATAGGTTGAAATATACGCCTTCAATTTGAACGAGGTTCCCTATGTAAATCCCGCCAGCTGACAGTATCACATAAACACAGGATCAAAAAAACACAGAAAACATCAACTTTTCAAAGAGTTCACTGGCAGGCTGGTCAAATCGAGCCATAGTTTGGTGGCGCCTGCGGGCTAACGGGTATGACACTGACCAGGGAAGGGGGCGGGGTGGCTAGGCGAGAACTGGGACCCAGACCCACTAGACGGACAGCCAGACCCCAGAGACCCCCGCTTCGGTGGGATCGCCTGGGGCAGGGCGGGTAGTTGGGCAGATCACGACTCAGCCACAGTTGGCAGCCAATCCCCCCTGCAACCAGAAGCGCCCAGACAGCCAACAGAATGCCATCTGGAAAAAAAAGACAGACAAAAACAGAAATACAGCAGCTGCTGATAGTCTATATCATTCTCAGTATTGTTATCAAAATGTTGATCAATTTGTTAGATTGAAGGATTACATTAATTCGATAACTAACTACGCGTAAAACGCTTGCTTCAAAAACAAGTTGTATCAGTCAGAACTTTGAGAGTGGACATTTATAACAGTTTTGCCCAATAGGTACATTACAGGCACACGTCATGCACTGTTGAAAATTACATACCATATCAAATATTATTTGTAATAGCCACGCATATAATTAATACTCATAACGCTCTTTGCACGAAGCAAAGTTTGCTGTCTTTGCTCTAAAAACTACAAAGTTTGAAGATATTTTCAATCGCCTAAACTATTAAGCACATGACAAAGTATACAGTAACAATTGAGATAGACAACAAAACTGTGGTCCTGAAAAAACCCACCCGCAACATAGAATGGGAATATGAAACAGGCCGACTGAAAGTCAGGTCGGGCAAATCGCTCAACTGCCCGGAGCAGGACAAAATGTAGGGTCGCATCCGCATACAGACTGATACAGTGAACGGCCAGTAGACTTCCGATAACGGCTGTACTATGGATTACATCCTAAGCAAAACAATAGCAAAACATAAACATAAATAAATAAATTAATTAATTGACTAATATTTTCCCCTTAGAAAAGCCGAATAGGGGTAAAAATTGGCAAACGTTTGGACACGCCAGAACTAGTTTCTCCTCTCGCAATGTCAAAATTCGTGTCACTGCAGTTTGGGAACGAATTCCAACTTAGGCTTGGTCCGATTGTGCCTGGGTGGCTCAATTGGTAGAGCGTTGGCCTAGATCGCCAAAGGTTGTGGGTTCGATCCCCACCTCAGGCCCGAATTTTTCGGGTCGGAGGGGCTGTAGTGACATCCTTCTTTCTTTCGTTTAGTATTGTGTATTCTCCTCTCGCAATGTCAAAATTCAGACAAAAAGGTATATATAAAGGCAACAGCATGTTAAACAAGTTATGTTAGAGAACCACATTTGGCGAGATCCTTTCTAACAAAACTTCGCAAAGATTTTTTAATTACACCCGAGCAAATCACACCGTGTTAGTACTACGTAAATTTAATGCATAGACGTGATTTAGCCCAGCGGCCGCCCTGACCCAATGCCGCGTCCCCATACAACAGTTAATACATCTGTAACGACGATGCTTATACTGGTAAGCGGCAACGCCGTGACAGGGTTAGTCACAAAAATGTCAAAAACTCACTTTACATCACCTGTGCCATTATACAACGTATATACATGCAATATGCATATAAGAGGAAAATTTTGTAGTCAAAATCAAAGAAACGAAATAAGACCAATGCGTTAAAAACAGATATTGTCTGCGTGCGTACCATTTTGGCACAAGGCATAAAGGCAGAGATAGCCATCACAGCTACTTGTAGCACGGCAAAGGCAAGACTATAGTAGAGGTATTCACCGTCTAGCAGTGACCAATTGTCTAAATAGCACAAAAGAATTTCGTTAGATAATACTACACTACACTTAATTATCACTTTATTAGCTACCAAAAATAAATTTATAAGTAGACACATGTCATGCGCAAATATTTCGTTTCTTTGTGTCTAATAAACCATAAAACAGAAAATAACCTAGTAGACCTGAGATTTCCCAAAGCGAAAAAGGGGGGGTCACTAGCGAGCAAAACCCCAAAAGTGGGGAACTTAAAGTCGTCTCAAAGTTTGATAAAAACTACGGTAAACTTAACCTGTTTTCTGCTTCTATATAGTGCTATAAATAAGCTGAAAAGTATTCGAAAATGTAGTTTCAGTACTAGAAGTGACAATTTTAGCCCAGTCTTTAATTTTTAATCAAAATTCTTTAAAACTATCTTGATTTTAATTTTTGGTCACCCGTTAGTGAGTGCTGAGAGGGAAGCCCAAAAAATAAGTGGGCGGGTCGGAAAAATTCGTGACCCCTTCAGCAACTACATATTTTTTTCAGTTTTAGGATTTTAGTTACTAGCTATCCAAGAGATAGTCAACCAAAAACGAACCTAGACAAAAGTATGCCACTAAACTGGTTAGACCAAATCCCAGCAAGAACCCGATCACAACCAACTGGATAGCCAGCGGCCGGTAGAACCAGAAAGCAGTGTACCAGAGGAAGCTAACACCAAAACTGAGACACAAAACCAGACTCCAAAATTCTGAAAAAAACAACAACACAAGTACATCAATGAAACACAACATAACAGCATAACACAACAGACGAAAACAACATCCTTTATGAACAACACACGTATAGTTAGAATGCATCCGGGGCTGACACTAATTTTAGCGGTAAAACCTTTTGCACTTCTCATACAATTTGACTCCTGCTTTGAGTAATGCCAGATTTAATTCGTTAAACTCTGGTTAATCCACGTATTTTTTGAAAAAAAATAGAGTCAAATTCAACTCGTCTAGTTCTTCCTACTACGTAGATCCTTTTCATGAAACGAATAGTTATGGTTAATTCATTCAGGGGCAGATCTGCAGGGGTGGGGGCTGGGAAAAATTCGAAGGTAGGAAAAATTAAGGAGAAAACAGAAAAAGGGCAAAAGTCCAAAGAATTCGTGCCTTCCGAAAGAAATTCCTACTTTTTCACGGCATATTTATTGTGTTTATGAAGAAACAAGCTTGAAATGCATCCAATTTTTTTGCAGAAAAATTCTAACTTTTGCCTAAAATGTTTAATAATATTTCACCAATTTTCTCGTTGCTTCAAAATGAAAGGATTTAAATATTTGAAAATCGATTTTTTTATGACAAAAACAGAAGTTTCTTCAACTTCTCGAAAGCTCCGCTCCACAGGACGTAAATTTTTTCCCTGGGAGGCCGCAGCCTCCTTCACAAAATTCTGGATCAGCTAGTGAAGAACTCATTTAACTACGTTTGACAAACAAACAGAAGATAGACTAGCAAAAATAGGAATAGCTTACCAGAACTGTCAAAATTGCCATATCTAGTTGTAAAAATATAGCTTAACAGGAATGTGAAACAGAATCCGACAATGCAATGACCTAAACGAACGAAAATGAAACTCATAGGTTAAAAAGCAAATTTTAAAGAAAACTTAAAATTTTCAAATCGATTTAACAGTGCAGCTTATAATTCTGTGGATCATTTTCAAAAAGCGAAAATTCTGGAGGGCTGTTATAAAGCCTAAGGTGCAAGCAAATTTTGAGGGTAGTAAAACATGTACCGTCCTTTTGCCAAAACGTGGACTATTCTGTAAAATCTTGGACTACTGAAAACGTTTGCTTTTTCGGGGGAAAACTAAACTTTTAATGATTAAAAGGGCCAAAGTTAGGCTCAAATCTACCCCGACTATTGGTAACACACAAAGTATATAAAATTACAACTTATACGTACACGACAATTATTAAACATAAATTCATCCCAAAAACACACACCTTCTTAGCCATAACTCATAAAAAAACAGCTACGTACGTACTTGCACCAAAGAAATAATGACCGGCAAAACACAGAAATAGTGAGATCAGTAAAATCACAGTCGTGACAGCCAGGATGAGGGGTGAGTCTGCAAGAAAAAACCGACAAAATTATAGGAAAAATCAAAAAAACAGAAAATACAAATCTAAATTCTGAAGTACGTAATTTAGTCTTTCATTTTAAGTTTGCTGCAACCAGTTTATGGGAGAAGACAAAAATTAAACAGTTCTGTTCCAACCTACCCTATAAAAATGCCAAATACCGTCAAAATACCTTAGAAATTTTTTGGCACAAATATTCTTAGTGTATATGTAAGTAAAAGGTCAATACGAACCTCTAAGAGTGTTACAGACTTGACCCGGGGGGCACCCAGTAACCAGAATGGGCACATATCCAGCCGTACCACTGTTGGGGTCACTGGCATTGTAAACAGTTACGGTATACAGTATCGGCAGGTTGAGCCAATTAGATACATTGAAACGAGACTGGTAGAAGTTACGCTGAGTGCAGGCCTAGAAAACACATAACAAGCAATTGGCATACAGTCTAACCTATAATGCTTACGTACACAAAATGCTAAAATTCCCAATGAATAACCATTCCGTAATGTGGAAATTTGCATTTGTAATTATAGCGCAAACAAGAAAGATTAATGTCTGCGCGATATTCGCCAAATTTTGATGGAAAATGCCAGCTTTAGCGAAGTCCGCCGAACAGGTTAACTTCTCTAAAAATAAGGTTTTTAAAGAGCTGGACTGTACAAGTCATCAGTTTTCTCACAAGTTTGAATGAAAACAAAAATCTCACCAATTTGTGGAATTTAGGCAACATCTAAATTTTCAAGAACCCACAGCTTTCAGAACCCGGCCGGCCGGGCACCGGTAGTGGTAGCCCCAGTGCATCTCTACTACGTAGTATTAAAAATACTAATTAGTATCAGGAGAAAAATAGCTGGCGATTATCCTTCCACGTGCTCCCTGGGACGCCTGACCAGCGTGCCAAATGGATTCTAACATCACGGGGCATGGCTGATTGTCCGGACGAATGGCATTTCGTCCTGTTTTATCCTCAGTCATGTTGAAGTTGGAAGCCTCCGGTCCTTAAATTATGCTACCGAGCCTGTGGGTACAATGTGCCATTTATCCGGCTGTCCCTAACTTGGCCCTCTTCCGGGCTTCCCTTTTTCGGCCCATTGCTAAGACGTGTGCTGGGCTTGGAGGTGGAGACTCCCCCATATGGACTCGTCCACCGGCCGCCACAGAAGAAGAAAAATAGTCAGCACATACCACCCACTCCAAAACAGCAAGAAAAAGCAAAAAACTACCCACAAAAACCTTTCAGAGTACATAACTAACCCGCATGCTCCGCTCATAGAGGCGCGGGCCGGGCCGGGCCATTAGGTCAAAGCTTTGAGCCAGGCTAGCCGGGCTGAGATTTGTCTGACCACCGGTCAACATCAGCCCATAAAGAGTATAGCTTAAGTCCTGCTTGAGGGCCTCATCGTCACAATCGTGCTCTCCGTCCTGTCTCGAAAGGGGGGCATTGGCTCGAGGCAGCTTCAGTACCAGGGTAACCCGGTCCGAGCTGTATTCAGTATCGAGCCGTGGTACCATATCCAGCAAGTACTCTAGGTTACAGCCACCCGGTACGGGATCTGAAAATAGAAAAAATCGAGATTAAACGGATCTGGGGGGGGGGTCGGGTTCCCTCGATTTTTAGTGAAAGGGGGGAAGTGATTCCATTTTTACGGTACTACCACCTGCGTTTTTTTACTGGGTCGGGCACTTTTTGGGCCCCAACTCGACCCATCCCCCACTATTTTGGGCTTCTCTTCCCCCAGTCAAATAGAAGGTGCCCAGAAAATGCCAAAAGTTTTTGGTCAAAATTGTCAAAAAGTTTTCGGCTTCGCCAAAATTTTTTGATCTAAAATCGTCTATGTTGTCAATCAAACTCAATTTTTGAGTATTTTTAGCTAGCATAGTTATAGCAGTATATGTCGAAACCAGGGTATTCTTACTATATTTTGGATATTTTAGACCACATTGGATCCCCTCCACCACTAGTGAAGGGGGCCCCCACTTTTGTTGCCTAAAAAAGCCCAGTCATAAAATGTTTAAAATGCTGCCAAACTTTTTTGCGTCGTTAAGAGATTTTGTGAATAGTTTCCACCATTTTAACTGTAAACCAAAACCTTCTGCTTTTATGTAAGTAGTCTTGTCATTACAAAATGTCAGTTCTTTGTACAGATTCAAGCCCTGCATTTGTCCGCTTCCCCACCCAACCCTTTCCATAGAAAATCTCTCAACCCAGGCCAAAAATTATCAAAATTGATGAACGAAAATATGGGCCAGATAAAACTATGATCAGTATTACCGTTGCGTCCATAGGCCAAGGCAAGCAGAGACACATTGACCTCCCGGCTAGAGTCAGCATTGGTGAGCCAAGCAAAGGCCGCGGTTTGACTGATCGTTAGGTGACTGACAAAGCCGATATCATAGCCGGATTCAAATTCCTCAAGTGAGGGGCCAAGCTGCAGTGGTTTGGAATCGTCTAGAACTACCAGACACAAGCGATTATCTTCTGTAGAATACCAGGTTTCTAATAATATGGTCGGAAGCCCGGACTACCATTTTTCGAAACATGGTCGTTTTAGACCTCGAAAAGAAATTTTCGCTGTTATCTCATAATCCGTAAGGAATCAAAGAATACTCTGAAATGCAACAGGGTGTCCCCTGGCATACGTCTGGTCAACGGCGCTAAATGGGTTCCAATTTTTCGGGGCATGGCTGATCCTTTCCCTTTCTGCTTTTATCATCAGTCATGTCGGAGCTGGATACCTCCAATCCTTAAATTATGCTGCCGAGCGGGTGGACCCCTTTTATTGCCCTATTCAGGGCTTCCCTTTGTGGTCTGCCTTGCGAAGACGTGTGCTGGGCATGGAGGTGGAGGCTCCCCATATGGATAACCGATTGCCGCCAGCCAAGAATAAGAAGAGCAAGTCTTGGTGAGGATGGGCGTTGTCGAATTACAAGTTTGTCCGTGTAGAATTGTCGCCGCGCAAGGTTACGGTGGATTAAAGTCAATTTCTGCAGTACTAACTTTTAACGTTGCGACTTTTCTGAAACGCTTTTCAGCCTAAATAATGCTATTGTAGCAAATTTGAAGGAATTTCAACAAAAAATTAGCTTTTAAAACCAAAACTACGTGAACCCGAACTAAAGCCTTAAAACAGCCTGCCCAAAAGCATAAACGTCAACATTAGAAAACTACAGCCACGTCGGAATTTTAGGGGAAAGAAAAAGAAAGAAAATGAGAAGAATTCTTTAAATAAAGAAAAAGAAAAAGAAATTTGGCTTCAATTTTCTTTAATTTAAAGAAAATGGCAAAGAAAAGCGGCTTCCTTTTAGTTTAATTTCATAGTCTCTTTCTGCTTTACTCAAAGTAAGCCCGAAGAGAGATTGACAGCTGATACTCTTGTAACATATGCATTCATAGCATAGACCACATACATTAAAGCAAGCAGAAGTCCTTTTGCAAGTGGTCACTAGGCTGGGTTGCTTACGCAAAATTGACTGACAGCTGAAACCTGAGACAGCCTAATGACACTTTCTTCTTTAAAGAAAAAGAAAATAGAGTCCAAATTTCTTCTTTCGCAAGAAAAAGAAAAAGAAAATGGAAAGAAAATTTAAAGAAAATTTTCCCCTAAAATAACGGCGTGGCTGTACTTAAGGTGCTGGTATCGTTTTGTGTAAATTTGACCCTATAGGCTTTAATTCTTTATGAAAGTGGATGAAACTTTCCAAATATACTATTTCGGTGCTCTTTAACATTCTGGAACCAGTCCCGCATTTTTAGGTGCAAAGATAGGAAATTTTTGGTTTTTGCCATTATTCTCTCAGCACATAGTAGTGATGTTTCAGGCACTGAAACTAAAACTGAAACTAGGTTTCAGGTTGTACAGGTTTCAGTTTCAGGCACTGAAACTGAAACTTAAACAAACTATTTTGGGATGAGACCTGAAACTGAAACTGAAACTATTTTAGGCGGTCGACTGAAACTGAAACTGAAACTAGATTGGGTAAAAACCTGAAACTCGGCCTAAAACTAGTTTCAATCTTTTCTCAAAACATGAAGATTTGGAGGTTTTAAGCGGTTTTATCGTTAATACTGTGCAGTAGGAGTATAAATAATCATGTATTTATGCATTTTAGTATGTCTCAGGGCTGGAAACTGCAATTTTTTGAATAAACTGAAACTGAAACTCCGACTGAAACTGAAATTATTTTGAGATCCCGACTGAAACTGAAACTATTCTGGGAGGAGACCTGAAACTGAAACTGAAACTGAAACCGTCTTGGACCGCCGACTGAAACTGAAACTAAAATCGCTTACTGAAACAACACTAGCACATAGTCGAGACACCAGATTGGTTGGTATGGCTGGCAAGAGGGCACAAAATGAACATTTTTGCTTTTACAACTTTTGAGCTATCTCTTGTGGTTAAGTCAGTATAAGCAAAAAACGATTTTTGGGGTCCAAAAGAAAAATAGCCGTTTTCGAGAAAATCAGTTTTTCCAAAATTACTACCAAATCGTACGGACAATTTTGGTTAATTTATACTCGATCGATACACAGTCTCATTGCACATTTTATCAATGCCTATTAGCCGGAGTTTGTTGCTCTAAGTTAGAGATTTGGCCGAAAAACCATTTTGGCAAAACTGCGATTATTTTGTTTTGAACATCGATTTCTCAAAAACCACCCAATGGATTCGCGTGATTTTTGGCAGGATGAGAATTCGCACTATTGCGGAGGGACATTTTTCTTGGTTTGAGCTAAAACATCTCCAGTTGCGAAAAAACTCAATGCAAAGTTGCGAAATTTCGTGTCACCGCACATTTAATAGATTTTCTTGACCGTTAAGACCTGCTGAGCCAAATCCAAAAAATGTCCCTCGGCCCACATGTCCTTTATAGGACAGCACAAGAAAAAATTTTGGCCGATTCCACAGTTTTGAGAAATCGATGTTCAAAAATGTTTGGTCTATATTCAGCCTGTCAGCTGTCAGTATGTCAGAAAATTTTAGCTATTTTTTGCAGATTTTTACTAGTTTCGTACTCTCATGAGAATTTACAGATTATAAGCTTTAAAATGATGTATAAAGCTCTTTCCAACTCACAAAAGTGCGAAAGTTATGGCGTTTCAAAAAATACCCACAAAAGCACTGCACAAAACGATACCAACACCTTAAACTCGACCAAATCATTGATCTAAGCATTACAGGCAGAACCTCTTATATTACCTGATCTTGTAAGCAAGTGAGCCTGAAACACCACAAAGGTCTGAGTTATGTTCAGAGCCGTTACAAATAGGGCCAAAGTCCCGTTCGGTGAAAGCGATACTGTGGAACTAATCCCAGGGACGAGCTGAAGTTCCATAGTCGGGAGGACGGCCCTCCTAGTGGAAGGTAGACCGAAGCGAAATAAGGGAGGCAGGGCCGCGCCCCTAATGAGATCTAAAAAAAGCTAAAGGTAGGATTATAAAGACTTCTGAAGAAGTCAAGAAAAACTGTAGAACTTGCTTTTGCAGAAAAGAGTGCATTTCTAAATTAATGCATGCCTAATTTTCGTAATTTAAACGGGTAAGTGGGGGGGGGGAGGTGCATCCACTTGGAGTTGACTTTTGGGAGAAACTTTTAGTAGACGTCCGTCAGAACGCGACAAAAATAACACCAGGGGGAGTTAATGCTTCCATAGTAGTCACCATCAGAAATGAAACTGAAACCTAGTTTCAGTTTCAATTTCAGTGCCTGTTTCTGACCCTGCCAGAACGTTTTCATTAGTGATGCGAAAATGGGGCCCAAGGGGCATATCCAGGAATTTTTAAAAGGAAGGGATCCGGACCTAAACTTTTTGCAAAAAAACTGGCCAAATTTGCGCCATAAATAGCTAAAAAATGAAAAAAAATCCGAAGGAGTGGTAGGGCACCGCCTTTTGCAGCCTAGAGAAAACACAGAAGCCTAGCAGTTGCGTGGGTCCCAATGTTGATTAAGCTGGTTGTAGCTCACCATAAATATCAACGTAAAACCGATTCACTTCAACGTGACTCGGGGCAAAGAAGCTTTCTTTAATTGGCGTGCATACGAAATTGCACAAGGAAGTGTGCATGTGATTTTCGTCGAATTCTGGCGACAAATACGTTGCTAATGTAAAGGGAAGCAGGCATAGGAAAGATTAATAAGCCTGACATGGGAGTTCAGCTGATGGCCATGTGGTCTTGTGGTAGCATGTCTGTCTAGAGATCAAAAGAGCCGTGGTTCGATCACCGGCTGGGCTTCAACAAACACTTACCACCGTCCATCAAACAATTTTCTTAATCAATTCTTTTGGGAAGAGATATGGGATTGAAATTATTTCAGGACGCCGGCTGAATTTGAAATTAATTCGGGTGAAACCTGAAATTCGGACTGGGCTCAGTGCTTTTTTGCTGATTGTCTATTTTTCTAACAGAATATGTTACTTTGCAATTCCATGGAAAATAACTGGTTTTTCGACAAAACTTGAGGTTTTGACCAATTTGTGCAGCGATTTTGTTAATTGTGAAGCATGAGAAACCGAACAGGTTAACTTTATGTTAACTCAGAAGGCACGAAACAGTAGTTTTTGACTGAGAAAGAAACTGAAACTCCGCCTGAAACAAACACTGAAATAATACGTACTTGAGGCTGCCGATTAAAACGTTTTTGCTTTCCCGACGGAAACAAAGTATTTGGGATCCCCCCGCACTGAAACTAGACGGAAGTAGTATAGGAGAGGACAAATGACCGCAGTTTGTACAGGTATTTTGGCTTCATTCTGGCTTTGACGAATAGGGTCATTAATCATACAGGTAAGGTCATTAATCATAGAGGCAGATGTTCTCAAGGTCATTGTTGGCCAATTTTCTTAGCTTAGCTTAGCTTTGTAACATTGTACTAAATTTTTAACACAGTGTCATTAGCTTATATTACTTTACTTACGTATTTATCTACGTATTTAACTTAAAGTTTGCTAGACTATAGTTAGTTTACCTGCCTAACTAGTGTTTGTTAATTACCTGTCTAATTAAGTAATATGAAGTCACATTTTGAAACTTTTTTCAAACTTTTATTTACCTGACTATTTGCCAATGATGGTTCTGCTAAATATTTGCTTCAGAGTTGTAAAGGCCAACTATATTTCTACAAATTTTTTCCATTTTCCTTAAACAACTAAATTTTCCTTGCCTTTATCCTTCTATATGACATCTGGACCTTTATATTAACCTTGAAATGGAAGGAAGAAAATAAACACTTAAGGAATCCAAAATTTGTAGTTACGTACTTCAGATGACATGAGTCTCCCTATTAGCACCCTTCTAGTAGGCTCATAGGAATAGCATACTGAGGACTCAAACCTGTCAAAAGTCTTTCTCCCTATTAGCTGCCTGCTTGTTTTAAAAATTTTTCCTCTTGCTTGCCTTCTAGCAGGCTCATATGAATAACACACTGAGGACTCAAATCTGTCAAAAGTCTTTCTCTTCCTCGCCTTCTAGCAGGCTCATAGGAATAGCATACTGAGGACTCGAAGCTGTCAAAAGTCTTTCTCTCCCTATTAGCAGCTTTCTAGCAGGCTCATAGGAATAGCACACTGAGGACTCGAACCTGTCAAAAATCTTTCTCTCCCCATTAGCAGCCTGCTTGCTTGAAAAATTTTTCTCTTGCTTGCCCTCTAGCAGGCTCATATGAATAACACACCGAGGACTCGAAGCTGTCAAAAATCTTTCTCTCCCCATTAGCAGCCTGCTTGCTTGAAAAATTTTTCTCTTGCTTGCCCTCTAGCAGGCTCATATGAATAACACACCGAGGACTCGAAGCTGTCAAAAGTCTTTCTCCCTGCTAGCTGCCTGTTTGTTTTCAAAATTTCTCTCTTGCTTGTCTTCTAGCAGGCTCATAGGAATAACACACCGAGGACTCAAACCTGTCAAAAGTCTTTCTCCCTATTAGCTGCCTGCTTGTTTTAAAAATTTTTCCTCTTGCTTGCCTTCTAGCAGGCTCATATGAATAACACACTGAGGACTCAAATCTGTCAAAAGTCTTTCTCTTCCTCGCCTTCTAGCAGGCTCATAGGAATAGCATACTGAGGACTCGAAGCTGTCAAAAGTCTTTCTCTCCCTATTAGCAGCTTTCTAGCAGGCTCATAGGAATAGCACACTGAGGACTCGAACCTGTCAAAAATCTTTCTCTCCCCATTAGCAGCCTGCTTGCTTGAAAAATTTTTCTCTTGCTTGCCCTCTAGCAGGCTCATATGAATAACACACCGAGGACTCGAAGCTGTCAAAAATCTTTCTCTCCCCATTAGCAGCCTGCTTGCTTTCAAAATTTTTCTCTTCCTTGCCTTCTAGCTGGCTCATAGGAATAACACACTGAGGACTCGAAGCTGTCAAAAGTCTTTCTCCCTGCTAGCTGCCTGTTTGTTTTCAAAATTTTTCTGTCCCTTCTAGCAGGC
>JASAND010002422.1:0-10112 GCA_030248195.1 Trissonchulus latispiculum
AAACCTTCACTAATCAAGCTGAAATCTTTTGTAGGCGTGTTTTCGACCACGCTGAGTTCAAATATCTCAAAAAGCTTAAATCCAAAAAATTTGATTTTTCGATTTCTGGGATATCATTGCCCAAAAAAAGCGTTTTCGGCAATTTTTGAAGATTAAAGTTGGCATAAAATTTTTTTCACGCGGCAGAATTTCTTGCCATTTGGCACAAATCAGTACTCCTATAGGGCCTCCTTCTATGCCAAATTACAACCTTATAGCTCGCACAAGTAATAAAATTTTCCCTTTCGTTAGCCGAAAATTTTTAAATTTTTACGCCGAAAACTTCAACTTTGAAGAGTGATTCCTTAGATGCAGATAAGATGCAGACGTCTACTATTTTTTCTTCATGTAGCAGCATATGTGCCAAATCATATTAGCAAATGGCAGCTTTGAAGCTTGGGCGTAGCAGTCAGTAGAAATTTTTAGTTAATTATGTTGGTAGTTGTGAAAAATGGGGGGTCGGGCACATAAACACGACGGCTGCACATGGTTGGAAGGCAGCTAAGATCTCAGTACCCGATATTTTTTGACCACACCCATTCTCTATATCCTCACCAAAAAGTAGGCCAATCGGACAAAGTCGGGGCAAACCTTTAGTAGTCCCCCCTTAACTAATTCTAGCTAATATCTGTGTGGTAACTTTGCATTGACTAATTTTAACTAATATCTGTGTACATAATTTTTTGTAGTTTTGTTTTTGTAGTTTTATAACTCTCAGTGTGATGACCAATTTTGTATGGAGAAAGTATGAAAAGGAAATAGTCCTAGTTTGCATGAGCAATTCTGTTAATGGGTTTACTTTTGGGATTTATGTTTTCAAATTCTTAGGCTGGGGCTAATAGGCTTAAAACGAAGATTAGAGAAACCGCATGAGCCCTTAGCAGACGCATACGTCATGCTTATCATGACGTATGCATCTCCTTTTCAATAGAAACGCAAAAGTTCAGAGAAAGTTCAAAAACCGAAAACGACAGCCATTGCCCGTGAACGGGATTCGGAGGACAAGTGTGACTAACCGTTAGACTTGAGATTGGGGATGACTTCGTTTGTGAACGTTCAAGCCTTGTGGCTTCTTTGTAGTCGGCAAATTTATCGTACAGGACTTATGGAGGAAAGGTCGGGATTTGGATGAACATTGGATGAACATTTGGATGAACATGATGATTTGCATTTTAGAGTTCTGGGGGGAAGGCCCGAATCCTGGTAGGGGCGATTCTGGGGGCGCCCCTCCACCACCCCCCCCCCTGTAGGAAAAAGCCAGATATAGTACTGGATCAAAGATCAACAAAACCCAATGTTGCTTAGGGTCGATTCACAAAAAGTACTTAAACGGCTTAACTTAAGCAAAGTGGTTTTTGTGAAACCAACTTTTACTTGAACGGCTTAAGCGACTTAAACTACTTAACTTAAGAGGTTTAAGTACAACCCCTTTCACAAAAACCCAGCTACTTAAACTTTAAGTAAAGTGTCGTTTCACAAATCCGTTTGATATATATTTATGATGCATAAATCTTCTTCTTGTGCCTAATTTCTATACTAGTGTATTTAGCTCATCAGAAACCGAAATATCGTTATAAATATCACAGCCAAAATGCCATGTACAGGCTTGTCTTGTCTGGTACAGTTAAATTCGTTTCATTAAAAGTCGGCTTAACCTACTTAACTTAAACTACTTAAAAATTCGTTTCATAAATAAATGACTTAAACTACTTAAACTACTTAAATTAAGTAGTTTAAGTTAAGTCGCTTAGGCCACTAAGTCGTTTAAGTATTTTAGGTAGTTTAAGTCGTTTATTTATGAAACGAATTTTTTAAGAAGTTTAAGTAGTTGAAGTTAAGTCGTCTAAGTTAAGCAGTTTAAGTTTTTTTGTGAAACGACCCTTAGATCCCGTTAGACTACAGGCTTCAACAGTGACAATCACTGGTTGAATCCTTATTACCTCAATCCTTAAAAATATAACTAATGTCTAGCGTCACGTACTTGGATTTTTTCTTTTTGTTCGACGATTTCCACCATTTCTATTCTGGTCCTCCAGATTGGTTTTAAGTGATGAGTTCAAAAGTGTTTCCTTAAGTAGTTTGTAAGCAACATCCTAAAATGTTGATCTGCATAGAGCATAATGATGTATCTTATATTTGTATTAATTCATTAGTGAGTTGATATTTTCAGATGTGACATCCACAAATATCCAAAAATTAGTTAAATGCTAAATTTTAAAGCAAAGCAAACCCTGTGGATACAGTTAAATTCTGTTCAGCCACTGTGTACCTCACCTCGAGTTCGAGTGGAGTAAACTGGAGTTGAAACTGAAATTCTGCTAGCTCGGCAATTGTTTAAGTGCAGTTGACGTGCATTCGGACCGGTTCCGATCATTAAAACCGGTTCCGGTTCCGGTTTTGGTTCAGCTTCTAGCTTCCGTTTTCCGGTTCCAACCGGATTTCGCTTAAAAACCCGATAAATCAAAATTTTTCTTTTTTAAATAAATCCAAAAGCAATGTGAAAGTGGTTCTGTTGATTAAACTTGGTGTTAATCACTTGAAGTGATTTTGTATGCACAAAAACGTAATTTGTATCTAAATACATCTACATTCCCACGTCAATATCGACTTGCACCATAGGTAGTCAGTCAGGAAGTAGCACCTTGCTTTAATTGTTGTATAAATTTTGCTATAATTTTATCAAGATATCGTGTTTAAAATAAACAAGCAGGCCCCAAAAGGGGCACTATTCCTTTGTAGACCTGTAATTATTCAACAGTAACCGAATTAATACATGGTTAAGTTTGCGACCTAACTTGACTTCCCTTTGATTTCACACAGCTTTCAGCTTCGAATGACCATTGCCCGTGAATAATATCCTTTAAAATTTTCAGTCGCCTGACCCCCATAATCTACACCCTCTTCATGGACCTACTTTGGCCCGGCGTCTAACAAACGGTCAAGCTTAGTGATTAGTGGATGGCTGTGGCAAGACATACAAGCATAGAAGTCTTTCCAAAGTGGAGCCGTAGTCATGCTTGACGTGCAGTCTACTAACATAGACCGCGACCTCCCAGTCTGACAAGTACTTAAACAAACCTAAGAGAGAATTTGTTTGAAGATTTAGTGTAAGTTAGCTGGTTAGTTGATACCGTGTGTTTTAGACTTGTATACAGCATAGAGCATCACGCTTTTAATATTTGTGTATATCGTATAACTCCTGCTCTAACCAACTAAAGCTTAACTACGGTTTGTGCATTAAACAATTTGGCGGAAAATTTGTACTAATCTGAGTCAATCCAGCCAATCCAGGTAAAACATTCTTAATTTACAGCCCATTGATGACGAGCCAAAGTTGAAAAGCCAGGTGCAAACGATTACTTAAGTACCTACCTATTGCACCTTTGTGCAGCTCCCAAGCTGCACTGGTGCTCAAAAATAAGCAACCTTTTAGATTGCTGACAGCCGAATACTGCACGAGAACTGTCTGTGCACCTGCTTAAGTAGTATTTGTAAACCTAATTTGCATAATGCTTCCCAAAAAAACATGGCCCTAAGCTAGCCCTATGCTGAAGATAGGGCTTCTAAATAGAAAAATGACTCATGCTACAATATACATACTACTTTCCTTTTTATACATTCCTGCTCCAGCAGGAATAAAAATAATTAGAAGCTGAACAAGTTGACCCCTAAAAGGGGCAGTATTCCGCTCCAGATTTAGATAGCAATGCTTTAATGACAATAGATGAAACAATATTAGATAGGGGTATGTACCTGAAAATCCATAAGTCGACCCATAGTTCGGCGTCTTTTCCAGATTACTCCCAAGTGTTAAAATTTTTAAAATTTAACCAATCGAGCTGAAATTTGGTATGGGTATGCTTTCGACTTTCGACAACTTCAAATATCGTAATATTTTTCAATATCGCAAAATTCTATTTTTTCGATTCGCGAGGGGGACCAAGGGAATCTAAAAATGTTTTGTCTTCGATTGTGCTGAAAAGTTGTATATAGAGGTTTTCTGTGTCGCTGAACACGAATCTTGAAAGAATCACGAACACGTAAAAGCTTACAACTTAAAGCTTAACATAAGCCTATATCAATCAAAAAATAAATAATTTAAAATTATTTGGGTTTAATGATTTAAAACTATTTTGGTTTAGCAGTCTCGCTCGGTATGCGTGTTTTGCCCAAATCAAACATTGATTTGGACTCCATTAGATTAGAGCGTACAAATGGCCTGGTCGACAGATAGGATCAAGACTGGTGCGACAAGAAGAAGAAGTGCAGCTGACAAAAAATATGTAAAAGACAAAAACTTTCTTTATTCAGCGGGTTGAATGTCGATGAGAAATCAGAAATTATGGAAATTATTACAAAAACGTAATTTGTATCTAAATACATCTACATTCCCACTAAGCTAATTTCCGATTAACATCTTCAGAGTTCAGATAGTCCCTCTGCCAGGTATAATTAAGGAAGCACAATTCGAACTTCATACACCAATGAGATCCCGAATCTTGGGTAGATAATCCATGCGATGGCAAAACGAAATTATATATATATATATATATATACACATGGGTTCCCCATGACATCGTTCGTGACATCGCTCAAACTGTACACATACACATATACATACATGGGTCCCGCCATGACATCGTTCGTGACATCGCTCACACTGTACACACATATACATACATGGGTCCCGTCATGACACCGTTCGTGACATCGTTCATACTGTACACACATATACACATATACATACATACATGGGTCCCGCCATGACATCGTTCGTGACATCGCTCACACTGTACACACATATACACATATACATACATGGGTCCCGCCATGACATCGTTCGTGACATCGCTCACACTGTACACACATATACACATATACATACATGGGTCCCCCCATGTCATCGTTCGTGATATCGCTCACACTGTACACACATATACACATATACATACATGGGTCCCCCCATGACATCGTTCGTGACATCGCTCACACAGTACACACATATACACATATACATACATGGGTCCCGCAATGACATCGTTCGTGACATCGCTCACACTGTACACACATATACACATATACATACATGGGTCCCGCCATGACATCGTTCGTGACATCGCTCACACTGTACACACATATACACATATACATACATGGGTCCCGCCATGACATAGTTCGTGACATCGCTCACACTGTACACACATATACACATATACATACATGGGTCCCGCCATGACATCGTTCGTGACATCGCTCACACTGTACACACATATACACATATACATACATGGGTCCCCCATGACATCGTTCGTGACATCGTTCACGCTGTACACACATATACACATATACATACATGGTTCCCCCCATGTCATCTTTCGTGACATCGCTCACACTGTACATACATATACACATATACATACATGGGCCCCCCCATCAGATCGTTCGTGACATCGCTCACACAGTACACACATATACACATATACATATATGGGTCCCGCCATGACATCGTTCGTGACATCGCTCACACTGTACACACATATACATACATGGGTCCCGCCATGACATCGTTCGTGACATCGCTCACACTGTACACACATATACACATATACATACATGGGTCCCGCCATGACATCGCTCACACTGTACATACATATACACATATACATACATGGGTCCCGCCATGACATCGTTCGTGACATCGCTCACACTGTACACACATATACACATATACATACATGGGTCCCGCCATGACATCGTTCGTGATATCGTTCACACTGTACACACGTATACACACATACATACATGGGTCCCGCCATGACATCGTTCATGACATCGCTCACACTGTACACACATAGACACATATACATATATGGGTCCCGCCATGACATCGTTCGTGACATCGTTCACACTGTACACACATATACACATATACATACATGGGTCCCGCCATGATATCGCTCACACTGTACACACATATACACATATACATACATGGGTCCCGCCATGACATCGTTCGTGACATCGCTCACACTGTACACACATATACATACATGGGTCCCGCCATGACATCGTTCGTGACATCGCTCACACTGTACACACATATACATACATGGGTCCCGCCATGACATCGTTCGTGACATCGCTCACACTGTACACACATATACACATATACATACATGGTCCCCCCCATGACATCGCTCACACTGTACATACATATACACATATACATACATGGGTCCCCCCATGACATCGTTCGTGACATCGTTCACACTGTACACACATATACACATATACATACATGGGTCCCGCCATGACATTGTTCGTGACATCGCTCACACTGTACACACATATACATACATGGGTCCCGCCATGACATCGTTCGTGACATCGCTCACACTGTACACACATATACACATATACATACATGGGTCCCGCCATGACATCGCTCACACTGTACATACATATACACATATACATACATGGGTCCCGCCATGACATTGTTCGTGACATCGCTCACACTGTACACACATATACACATATACATACATGGGTCCCGCCATGACATCGTTCGTGACATCGCTCACACTGTACACACATATACATACATGGGTCCCGCCATGACATTGTTCGTGACATCGCTCACACTGTGCACACATATACATACATGGGTCCCGCCATGACATCGTTTGTGACATCGTTCACACTGTACACACATATACACATATACATACATGGGTCCCGCCATGACATCGCTCACACTGTACACACATATACACATATACATACATGGGTCCCGCCATGACATCGTTCGTGACATCGCTCACACTGTACACACATATACACATATACATACATGGGTTTCGCTGAATGTGACTTTTTAATGTGAAAAACTGGGGAGGGGTGTGCCTCTCCCTCTCCTCTCGGACGATGTGTACATACTTACGTACTTTCCTACCACGTATGATACGAACTGTACATACATTTTTGGACAATGTACACACCTGATGCCCTCGTGTACATACCTTCCCCGCCATATGTACATACCTACCTCTCCTGCCATCGCATAGAAGGGTTACCGAATCTTGGTAATTGGTGAACTAGGAACTGTCTAGGAACTCAATTCCAGATGTTCTCAATCTCAGCTTCAATTCAGATTCTGTAAAATCTGAATCCATTCTAGCACATAGTCTTAAATGTAGTGATTGAACACCTTTGCAGCTTGAGCGACAGCAGCTAATGCTCTCACATATACCTAGATAATTTGCATATTTGCAGCTTTCGTTTCATGCATGATCATAAGTTCATCCAAGGGGGGGCCAGATTTTAATTGTTCATTTGGTGAAAACGTCTTGCCCCTCTGGGAATAAAGACAAAAATTGATTTTAAATGCTGAAAGTGTTGCATAAATTTCAGACAACCAAACAAAAATACTTAATTCAAAGTTTCAGTCCTAAATAGCATATTTCATCCATTGCACCCCCTGTCTAGAAAAACCTTCGTAGCTAGATTTGTGTGATGAAAATAGAGAGTAGTTTGCAGACATAAAGGACTTTAGTTGCACCAAGGGTCAACCCATTACAAGTATTCCGCCTCCGGCGGAATAAAAATTGGTGAATTATGAACGTGACTGGAAAGGATTGTAATTTTTGAGAAGAAGATTGCAATGGCAAAAAAAGTTGCAATTGCCATTTATGTCTTCTTGCGGGTTCTGGAGGATGAGGCTGGAGCTCATCTCACTTTAGTGCAGTCTGTTATTGTTGTTGTTTTTCAAGGAAGACTTGTGCTGCATGCTACTCCTCGGGCTATCCGCCAGATATGGAGCCCGAGGCCGATGGAGCATGTTTCTCAAAAAGGAGGAGACATCATCCGTCATGATGTCGATCAGGCTTTGAGACTCCTTCTGGCAACTTGGTTGAGTTGTTTTTGACTAACCTTACGGGGCCAGTCATGGCTAACACTTTGCTCCTTGGGGTGATCATCACATTGTGGATGTCTAATGCAGCAATGCTTCAGTTCAGGTTCAAGTTTACCAAGATTATCATAATCTATTAGTACAATTATTACAGCTGAGTTGTTCCGCAGTCATTGTGGTGTTCGTCCATTAGGGTTTTGATCACTCACTGCGAAACTTTAGTGGAAACGATAAAAATGAAAGAACGAAGAAAAGAGTTTGATCACTCACTGGCTTGTAAACAGTGGAAACGATAAACATGTCTGATGCTGATACCCATACCAAATTTTAGCTTGATTGGTCAATTTTTCAACAATTTGAGCGCTACGGTGGTCAGCCGGGAAAGACGCGAAACATAAACCAGAATATCATCAGATTAACCCTACCGTAGAAAGATGTTTATTAATTAAACGGAGAGGGAGCCTCGGTGTGTCTGTGTTTTTTAGTCCATAATTCAATCAATTATAGCACGCTAATAGCTTTCCGACTGACTTTTAGCTGTTGTAAGCGGTAAAGTGTGACTTTTAGAAGTCATAGGTTTTTTAGATAAACAGATTTCCAATGACTGAGGCGCCAAACTGAAAAAATCTATCAAGCAAGAGGTTCTTTAAACTTCGTCTTCGGAGTGGAGAGTGAAAACTTAATTTCACCAGTTTCCATAATTCTGCCGACTCCGATTAACTAAAGTTTAGGCTAAGACTAATTAAGGTTGTTAATTAGTAAGCGTTAGAGATATGACCGCAGACAGAGCGTGGTCTTTTCTATACTTGAGTGAGTCACTAACATAATCTTTTGTTCTTCTCCTTTTCTAAATAGTTGCAAAAACAACCAGAAGATGGATATGTAGAACCAAGAGTACATAATGATAAGAGTATGCCACTAGGCAAGCTCTGTGTTATCAGAGCAAAAACTATGCTCTGCTCGCTAACGGCTCACCCCCCCCCCAAATCAGACCCTAGTCGAAACGGGGTACGCTCACTCGCTCTATGCTTATGTGCTTAAGCTCGAAAACACAAGCAGTGCGTGCGCGAATTTTGTGCCTGCTTCGAGCTTTAGAACATAAACATAGCGCTCAAAATTCTTTGAAGTGATGGGTCTGATTTGCGGGGGGGGGGGTGGGCCGTTAGCGAGCAGAGTATACTTTTTGCTCTGATAACACAGAGTGTGCCTAGTGGCACACTCTTATATTATGTACTCTTGGTATAACTAATAATAGAATAATCACTAATAAACGGTAAGCCTCTGCCCGGAGAAGTTACCGCTGCTTAACCTTTAGACGGCAACCATATTATGATCTCAATTATTGGAAGTTATTAGAGGAAATCAGGGCCGAAAAATTCTATTATAGCCATATTATATGCCGAGTTCCATCAAATCAAATTAAAGTTACCAGGAGACCAACTATTGGTTGTGTTTGAGGCCGGCCGGCCGCCGGCCGACGTCTTTTGCTGGGATGGCGGGATGCAAATCAACAGTCAGAATTTACAATATCGAGCAGCTAAGCTTAAAATGAACTCCAAAGCTAGCTCTGCTAAAATGCAGAAGTATATAATACACCTAAACGGCACCATGCGAAACTGTTGTTAACTTTTCTTACTGTGGCTGGAACGCTAAATAGAACGTGTTTCATTCACAGCAAATTAAAGTTTTATTGGACGACAATAATCAAAATACTGTAGGGCTTTCGACGTTTGAAAATAATCTACATTTGACCTCGGATTTTAATTTCATAATCTGATGTTTTCTTCTTCGTCATCTTTCTGTTCTAGCGCTACTAGGACAAAACTGGATATGCGTCAAGGACCATGGTTTCGAAGCTAGAGCAGCATTTTTACACAAAACTGTTAAAAAGCCTCGTTTTTTGTATGGTGTCAAGATATAATGCGTATATCCTCTACAACAAACTATTGTGTCGGACTTCAATAAATGATTGCAGATAAGTGTTCAGTGTGTGATGTTAAGTCTCAGCCAAATATGAGAGAGAGAAAGAATCGAGAATGGGAGAATAGACTGAGTTAGTGAAACCCATATGCGCCCTAAGCGACCGCTTCCTATGGCTAACAACAGAATAACCGCTAGACTAATTGGTTTATATACTTTAGTCAGAATTTCATTTGTCAGA